>OZ024914.1:34786459-35041459 GCA_964017125.1 Flabesymbios commensalis
AAGTTGTGTCTCGCTAACGCGATCCACAGCTTCAAGTGAGTGAAAATTGTTCAGATTTGACAAAATGGAGGTCAACTGTTTTCAAATATTGCTGATTTATGTCACATTTTATCTTTTACATGTTTAAAAGGTGGTACTTGATGTGCTAATAAAAAATGAAAACCCGAATACTTGCGGCACCGGCGGTGAAAGGGTGAAAGGGTCTTTAGACGTCAGATTCTGACGTCTAAGGGCGGTCCTCGCGCTGAAAGGGTTAACCCTTACACCGCTAAGCACGACTAGAACCGTTTTTAATATGTTTTATTAGCTGAATAAATCACTGTTATTGCGAATAATATTGCGAGTTTTAACATCGAGATGTGTAAATGTTTGGTCCCAAATTAAACAATTATACGAGTAATTTTCACCCACTTAAACGAGTCAAATTTCGTCTAATTTTAGATAATGCCATAATGATGGATGTGATTGTTGAACAGGTGGAGGTGGAGATCAACACGATACCAAGTAAATGTACAGGAGTCTGTAGCTTCACCTGGTCAGAGGCATCAACACCTGTTATCAGTGCAATAACTCCTGCATCAGGTAAAGCAACTGATCCACCATAATGATTATTTTGTATTAGCTTTTACTGTTTACGTGTTTTCTATATAATAAAACACATACAATTTGTAAATGATCTTTTACATTCTTACCAACTTATGTGTTACAGAACAAACTAATTGCTTTGTGGCTGAAATTCTGGGCACGTATTCCCGTACAAGTTACGATACATCGTAAATTTCGGATTAGTCGAGATGGCCAATCCTCGACCAATCCGAAGCGTACGATATATCGTGACTTTTACAAAAAAACGATTACAGATACATACTCACAATGTAGACGTATATACATGATATATGTATGTATATCTTATTCAAGGATCACTTGCGGACAACACCATCCTGACAATAGACGGGACTGGTTTTGAGGACTCAAATGAGAACAACACTGTTACAATTGGCGGAATTGAGTGTGAGGTTATAAGCTCTACCACCACAGAGATACAATGTAGAATAGGAGCAGGACCACCGGGATCACATAAAGTACAGATCCATGTACATCCATGGGGATATGCCAAACATGACGCCCAGGATTTCTACTTCAACTACCTATTTTATGTGGATGATGTAAATCCAACAGAAGGCAGTACATCTGGTAAGGGATTTACAAAGCTAAACCACCTGATCATTTCCTCACTCTATTAAACATGAACTCGCTAAATTGAATAATTTAAATTTTCACCCATCTGAAGTTGTGTCTCGCTATCGCGACCCACAACTTCAAGTGGGTGAAAATTGCTCATATCTGTTTAATCGGGGACCAAATATTTGCAAATCTTGTTGTTTACGCATACATTTCGTTTCCAATTACTTCTATTTGAACGGTTAAATAAAACGAATTAAAAACGATTATAGTCGGGCTTAACGTCAAATTTGTACTGTATTTCATTTTCTCAGGAGGTACCATGCTGACGTTATCCGGTACAGGATTTGGTTCCGGGGTTGAGGTCCTTATAGAATCTCAACCATGTGAAATCACCTCCTTTAACTACACAGACCTAGTCTGTACCACCTCAGCTATGGTAAGTAATGTAGTGGATATAATCACACTCTGCCTTTTAACTACTGAGTATCAATCCTCAGATATTTAAAACACGTACATGTACTTAGTTTGTGTTTTGTAATCAGGTATTTACTGTTCAAAATTGTCAATTTCATTTAAATTCTTAAAACAAGCAAAACTGATCTTTTAAATTCTTACCAACTTGTGTGCTACAGAAAAAAATCACTAAGGAATCATAATTTTACGTGTCAATGCAATGTTAAAACAACACATTGATACACAAATAATTATATAAATGAATAGGAATGTATTTAATTGGTGTTTTCCTCTTGTTGTCACAGGACAGTGAAATCGTGGCGAATGTCATTGTTTCTGATGGTAACTTCACATCGACAAGTTCAGACACGTTCAGCTACAGCTCCTCCCATACCCTTGTCATCACGAGCCTCAACATCACAGAAGCGTCAGTAGCAGGTATGGTGCATGATTTAGTAAGAATTAAGAACAGGCCACAAAATCCTTTGGGTGATATCTTTATGCAACAAAGGAATGTAGGTCTGGGCTCAAGTAAGCTTAAGCACGATCAGCTGCATACTCCCAATAAACACCTGACCATTATAGCTTCTGCAACATTTGCTCGGTTAGACGTGTGATCGATTTTGGCAGACGCCTTAAAATATGAAAGAACGCCTCCGACAAATCCGACTCGCAATGTTTTATGGACAATAATCTAGCCATTATACTTTTACAATTGTTTTATAATTGTTTTTGTTTTGCTATAAGATAAATTATCGTCATAAAACAATATGCTAATTATAAGCTTGTCGTTAATAAATGGTTTAACTATAATTATAGTTAATTTACTATTGTCTTTACAATAACGTAGGAGTGATTACTTTTGCAGGAGGGACATCAGCTTTGATTGAGGTGACTGGGCTGACCGGTGATAGTGGTGAGATCAGGGTGTTTATTGGGGACCAGGAAGCTGTGGTAGTGGACCAGGCAGCTGGACAAGTGACAGCTGTTCTTCCAGGAATGCCTCCAGGAAAACATACATTGAAGCTACACGCATCTAACTGGGGATACGCGGATACTGCGTAAGTCCCACAGTCGTATTACCATTTTACGAGGAATTGTCGCACACACACACTCATACCCAAACACACACACACACATAGACGTGGGTCTATTAATAGGTCAAGTAAAGTTTAAATGGTCAACAGCAGGGCGTAAATGAACACCTAACTAGAAGGGTCTGTTTTTTTTGTAAACAAACAACTGGAGAAGATGTCTCCCCTCCAGCAGCATAACCATAAAGGTTAATAGCTAATAAATGTAGTGTCAATGGCTTTTGTAATTAATGTTATTAAAATTAATGGCTCCTGTGGACAGTAGGGACTATTAAGCGAAATGTATTATTCCATTTTGGAACCACGCCGATGTGTGAGACACAATGTGGCTTGTCAACACTCCCAGCAAACACAAATCGTTGACCCAATGCTGGTCCAATGCTGGCCCATCGTCTGCGATGCTGGCCCAGCATCAAACCAGCACTGGTTCAACGCCTCGTGTTTGATGGGGTTGCATTCAATAGCACGCTAGCGGCGAGTACAAGCCAACACCGACCCAATGTCTGTTAAATGTTGGGCCAGCGTCGCCGGTGCTGGGCAGTATCCATTCAGCACTAGTCAGTACTTCATGCTGGCGGTATCGGCATGCTGGCGGGTCCGGCACGATGCTTTGAACCAGAGCTGGATTAATGTTGGCCCGCCGTCTGTGACGCTGGCACACATTCAGCGTGGCGCCAAACATGACACAATAACCCAATATTGGGCTAATGTTGGTTCGGCGTCGTAGACAGTGGGCCAGCATTAGCCTAGTATTGGGTCAACGTCTTGTGTTTGACGGCCTGCACGACAAAAAGCGCTGGACAGAAATGATTGGGACACACAGACTCACAGAACGCGACAGAAATACTGAGCAGACAGAAGGAAACCAACATGTCCCCACCTCTGTGTGCAAGTGGGAGACATAATTATATCCTGTTATTTAAGCCATGTGAGGTCAACATATAAAAATAAGTTTGATTTTACATTGTTAAAAATTATTTCGAGACAATAATAATAATAATGTACATTAACCCTTTCAGTGCGGGACGTCTATGTCAGAATGGGGAAGCATCCATTAAACACAAAACATTTGTATGACATTTATACAATGTTAAACAATGTACCGGAAGCTTAACTGCAAATCCAGTAAACCTTCACTCATTTATCTGGCTGTGCATTCAAAGTAATCAATAAAAGCATAAATCATATTATGCACAATTTAGAATGACAGGGATAAACATTGATCAAGGTGATGAGGTGGTCAGGGTGATGATGATCCATATCCCCCCCCCCCCACCCCACCCCTGGATAATAATAATATTATTATGAATAATAATATTAGGAAAGGATGTATCTGAATAATAATATTATAAAAGGATGTATCTGTCCCTTTACATTATTGCCAGATACAGCTTTCATATCCAAGGGGACGATTTGATTGGATATAATATATCAATAATCTTATAATGTCAATTTGTGATTGCAGGTCAGATGGTCTTACATACGTCTCATACATACTGGCCGTGAACGAGGTGTGTCCAAGAACCGGCTCTTTTCTCGGCGGTAGTGTTATCACTATCACAGGAACAGGATTCACAGAATTAACAGAGGACAGCAATGAAGTGTTTGTAGGTGAAACCAAGTGTGACATCAGTTCCAGTGGAGACGGCGCCATTGTCTGTACTGTAGGCAACAGATGGGAGACGCATCATGTTGATAACACTGGCAACCACCCAGGTTCGTTTTCAGAGTTTCTCACTGTCAAATATGAATGATTTCAAGCGATGAATAGTAAGCATATTGGTAAAGGAGAAGAGAAGCTGAGAAGAAAAACCACCAATGGCTACATTTTTTTGTGCGAGACAATTTATTTTATATAAAACTAACATTTATTCTGCCTATTGATAACGCCTCGAGATATATGGATGTATGTTTTAATACCACACATTTGTGACTATTTGTGTAATATTTCTATTTTTTAGATTTAGGGACAGGATATCAGTGGCATCCACAGATGTTGGACATCATGGAAGGTGACAGTGTCACCTGGGAGTGGTCTGCTCCAGACGTGGAAGGAGTCAGCTACAGGATCTATGAGACTGAAGGAATCGGCAGCATGGCTCCTATGACGAACGGGTTTCGTAATGTGGAAGATGAAATGCCATACGGTAAAAAAAATACGATACTATTAATAGTATTCCTAAAACGTCTTTCGTAGATCTGGATGTATTCATGAGAATATTCAGATTTATTAGTATAATAATGTATATTATATAAAGAGCTTCTCAATTGGTTTAAAAATACATTTTTCTATATTACCAGGTCATTACACATACACTTTCACCAGGCCGGGTGACTATTTCTACAGTGGTGGTAATGTTTTGGGAGACGACCAATTTCGCATGCTGGGATCTGTCAGAGTTCATCAACAAGAAGGCACGATGACACCTGTTCGTGTCACTGTGAATGGGTTTGAAGCCGCCTATTCTGTTCCAGCAGGTTAGACAGAAATCAACATTAGCCGAATGTACATTTTTTATCTAGAAATAATAACGTAACTTGGATATGTGATCAGTTATCTATATCAAGATTACATCAACTTTAACATGTTTCAATGGAATAGAGCGTCTCATTTATCAAATTGCTCTTTTTGTTACCTCAAACCGTTTGAACTTTAAATGAGACAATTTAACGATGTTTAATCTTTTTTGTAGCAATTTAATTATCCTTGCCCTATATAAAACTGCATGGGATAGCAAAAATGATTTTTTTAATGTGGTTACGTAGGCTTACGTATATCTATCGAAACAAGGATGTTTTGATGTTTCGTTTGATATATTACACAGTGGTATTTGATAAAAAATATTCCACTGAATAACCCTTTAACCGCCAAATTATTCAATCTGAATTTTCACCCACTTGAAGCTGTGTCTCGCTGACGCGATCCACAACTTCAAGTGATTGAAAAAATTTCAGATTTGACAAAATGGAGGTCAACTGTTTTCAAATATTGCTGATTGATGTCATATTTAATCTTTAACATGTTTAACAGATGGCACGTGATGTTTTAATAAAAAATAAAAACCCGAATATATGCAGCACCGGCGGTTAAAGGGTTAAAGTAAGATGAAATTAGAAGTAATAGGTGAGTGTTAAGAAAGTTAAACAACAACTCACTACTCGAAATTGAAATAAACGAGGTCAGACGAACGTAAAATGTATGTCGATGTCTTTTTACCAGATGCGAAGACTATAATTTTAGATAATAATTGTACCCATTTATCTTACATGTTATATTTACCACTGATTACCAGACATAAGCTACTATATTGTTTTGTTTTATTTCCAGAGGAGTCCACCGTCTGCACAACGCCTTCACATGTAGATACGTGTGAACAAGAAAGAAACACGTCCTTGTCATATGATCACTCTGCAAATGAATTCCAGTTTCACTTCACCCCGTGTCATACTCCCTTTGTCTCGCGTATAATGAGTACTACCACAGCACTTGACGAAGAGATCATTATAGAGGGACATGGGTTCAGTGATGTAGCCTCTGATAATCAAGTGACATTTGGTGGATGGCCTTGTAGTGTGACCAGCGTCAATCAGTCGTTAATAACTTGTCTTGTGGATCATCAAATGGAAGCAGGTGTCCTGATTCCCCAACCCATAACAGTAATTGTTTACAACAGCGGCGAGGCTCTCATTAAGATACACCAGCCATCACAGAGGGCAGTGACATTCCTGCCATCTGTAGAATCTGTCACACCTTCTGAAGGCTCTGTGGCCGGGGGAACTAGGCTGACCATCAAAGGCAAAGGTTTCGGGAATGACGTAGACAGAGCTGTCGTCTCGCTGGACGGATATGAATGTGGAATCGAGCAACTCTCCTACGACGAGATCACTTGCATTACTAATAAAGCACGAGAACTGTCCGTGCAGGTGGCAGTAACAGTGGCTGTGGTGGATTATGATATGTCTGGTGAAGCTTTAATCGTGACAGGAGAGGCAATATGTGTTGGAGATTGCTCATTTAATTTCATCGAGGCAGCGACACCAGAGCTGTACTCTGTTGAACCAAATGTTATATCAACTGAAACGCAACTGGAAATTAACGGTAGTCTATTTCAAGATGTTGTTTCCGTCACCATAGGCAGCACACCATGCTCTGTTACCAATGTGAACACAAACATGATCACATGTTCTACAGGAGGTCTTCGCGTTGGAGCCAATGAAGTGATGGTACATATTTCTGATTTGGGAAATGCCAGGAGTGATGGCGTTACAGTGACTCTGACCCCAACCATTAACTCAGTCACACCAGGTGAAGGAAGTATTAACGGGGGCACCGAACTGAGCATCTCTGGAATTGGTTTTGACGTTGAGAGCACCTACGTTTCTATTGGTTCAGGAGCATGTCAGGTGACACACGTGACTTCAACAGACATCACATGCTTGACGCCCGCGTCGGCATCAGGAGAGACTGAAGAAGATATTTTAATTGTTTCTAATAGCATATCCTACCCATCTGCATTGTTCAACTATTTTACATCCTACACACCCACTGTCACTGATGTATCACCAGACACTGGACGTGAAGGTGACACAGTTGCCATCACAGGGACATTGTTCGGCAGCGATACTAACAAAGTGACAGTTAAAGTTGGTGGCACTGACTGCTTGGTAACGGGTGTGTCATCTACGTCTATTACATGTGACATTGGTCAACATGCAGCTGGTACATTTGACGTGGAGGTCCATATTAACAACCTAGGTGCGGCTTCTGCTTCAGGTGTGACATTTACCTATGTTTTTGCGGCCAGCACTATCACGCCAAATACAGGTAGGTGGTTCAAACGGACAACAGGGTATTTGACTAAATTCCTCATTTTGTATAGCATTGCAGTATACAGTACTTATTTATTAACCCGTGTACCGCAGAATATTGTCTGTTTTTTGTCATTTATAGCTGGAATTGCTAACGCAATTTCCGGCTTTAAATGACGAAATATATTTTAGTCCTAAACTGAAATATCTATGCAAAATTCTCATCTCTAAACGATAATATCTATGCAAAAAGGTCATCGCCTAAACTGATTTGTTTCGGATTAGCCGAGCATTTAGCACTGAATATCATATTTAGTTTGTAAGATATATATCGTCCTCTTGGATATGAAATGGTGTATCTGCCACTTTGTAAAGTGGCAGATACACCCTTTCATATCCAAGGGGACGATATATGATTCCAGCAGCACAAGGGTTTGGCTGATTTGTATCATTAGAATAAGGCATTTCTATGAATTATATGATTGCAGGCAGTTTGGGTGGAGGTCAGACGGTGGTGATCAGTGGTGACGGCTTCTCTCACTCCACACAGGTGTACATCTGTGGAGAGATGTGTACAACTATAGGAGATATCACCGTAACAGAACTGACGTGCAGTACACCCAGCTCTATAGGTGAGAAGGGAACTCAATGGTCTTGAGAGTAGAAGAGAGACAGTTCAGTTAAACCTACATTGCGAAAATATATCCCATCAAGAAAAGTTTGCTACACCAGATTATGTTTCCACTTTACTACATCTACCTCAAAGAAGTACTGGACAGACACGCTTTCTAAAACTGGAAGAGCATGTCTGTTCAATTTGCTTATCTGGCGAAGTCTAAGATGAATATGATTTCTTGTTAAAATGTAATGTCTTATCATATTAAAAATATTATGCGTAATGACGCCGACTTCATTATTCTATAAGCTCGATGAAAACATTGGAAGTCAAGGCTATTGATATTCACTTAAAACATTTTAACGTGTGCCCACCATGTGGATACACTATCATAACATAGTAGTCTCATACCAGGAGACTGTATTACAGTCTGACTATAACTTCTCTGTTATGACTGTAAACTATGTTTAGTTGATTCCATTCCAGATGAATTGACTGTGTGCGATGTTGACGTTGTGGACACCTTTACGAATGCTACAATAACCAATGGATATACATATGACATGACCAAAACCGCCAATATCACATCAGTGTCTCCTGCCAGAGGCGGCACGGCTGGTGGAACTAGACTCACCATTGAAGGCACCGCATTTGGGTGAGTTTTCAAACATAAATGACATGAAGCACACATAATGACTAATTAGATATTGGCTCATATGAAATGTATTTAAAAATTGTACTAATATAATATTTAGTCATTTGAATTATGACGATTTGTTGATATAGGGGGGATAACCTATCTGGGGATAGATGGGAGCTAGGTCCACACTTCATTAATCATTAATAATGTCGATCAAACGAGGCCAGCTGGTGTCCTTGTTTATTGAATAATAATGTGCATATCCATAGCCATGATACATTAACCTTTTCACTACCATACATGACGGAAATTTCCGTCGTCATTCGTCAATGAACGTAACCATAAAATGACACAAATTTTCGTCAAATATATACTACATTTATGTATTTTTCGTCATTTGAAGCTGGAAATTGCGTCAGCAATTCCAGCTTCAAATGACGAAAAATAGAACTCCTACACCAGTATATCTGGATCCTGGCATGCACTCCGGCCTGGAAGTCAAAGGGTTAAGATAACTTAGTAATGGAATGAATCGGGCTTTAGGCCACCTTTGTGCACATATAGGCCAAACTGGGCCAGGAGAACCTCCTGAGGATGGTGAGATGATCGAGATGACACTGTCCTCCAGACACAGGATTCAATATTCGAGCCCTGGCGGTCTGAAGCCGAGCACGCTACCTCTCGGTCACGGAGGCTCCCCACAATACTGACTTTCACACGTGAATGGGGAAGAAACATTTTTGTTTCTTTCAAACCGCCGAGACCGGGAACTGAACCCCGAACTCTAGGGTGAAAGGCAGCGGTGCTAACCACTACCCTAGGGCCCCCGCCCAAGATAACTTAGTGATACACAATTTTGACCCTGAAACCGCTAAGCACGTTATCATGGTTATAGTCGTTTTAATCCGTTGTATTAGCGGTTTAAATCACTTATACTGGGAACCAAATTTGTGTTTAAGCAAGCAAAAGTTTGGTCTCAAACTAAACAAATATTGGTCTTTTTCACCCACTTTAAGTTGTGTCTCGCTACAGCATGTACAGCGACCCACTTCATGTTAATAAAAATATAAATTATTTATTAATAAGGGTTTGAGGGTTAATAAAAGATTAAGGGTTAATAAACTGCCATGAGCATCATTTAACCCTTTGAAGCCTGAATTTACCATTGTCATCTTCATCCACTACAAGCCGCAAATATCGCAATTCCCGACTTGTAGTGGATTAAGATGATTTAAAGTGGGTGAAAAATTAAAAAAAATTGCCATGTATTGGTAAAAGATTTTCATGGAAATTTTCCTTTTAAAAGCGTCAGTTGTAGGAAAATTAAGTCTGTTTTCAGGAATGTAAAATGATACTTTAAAGGGTTAGATTGGTCTAATATATGTTATGTTGTGTAGATTTGATATGAATGCGGTGGACGTGAGCATAGATGGCTCAGAATGTACGATAGAGACAATCTCTGACACAGAAATAGTATGTTTGACTGGAGAACACAAACAGTCTGTGGACACCTCCGTCACTGTCGACATTAATGGCGACGGCGACGCTTGGAAGGTATGTAGGCCCTATTTGCTAGTAGTATTGCCATTTGACTTGCTTTTTGACTTGGTTTTGGTGATTAGTAAGGATTTTAGAGCACCGATCCCACATTATAGTAACAATCAGACCTACGGGATCAGAGATTACTCTTCCTAAGTTCAATATAATAATCATATACAAAAACAATGCTTATGCCCACAACAGTTTATAAGTGTGGTAAAAATGAAGCAGGGGGTGATTTTAATGTAACGAACCACCCCAGATAAAAGTTTTCACTACATTTTTTTGTTTCATTGACTATTAAGATTATTTGCATATGTGGCTGGCCGTTGGCTATTGTCAGCTGTACAACATCCACCAAAGACGAGACATTCATACAATCTGGTTTCAATGCTGCATCACCGTCTGTGACGCTGGCCCAACATTGAAACCAGATTGGGTTAACGTATCGTGTTTGCTGGGCTGCAGTGACATCGTGATTTGAGAATTGAGATAGTGATAGAACTGAATATTTCTCACAGACTGATGCTGAATTTCAATATGTGGATGTATGGTCCTCTGAATTTTCTTGGAATTATACCATGCCAAAAGAAGGAGATTTGGTGATCATTCCCAGCGGAATGACTATACTGCTCGACACGAAAACACCCATACTCAAAATGCTCCTCATTCAAGGTACGTAGTCCAATTTGTCCGAGGCCTTAGATCTTATTGACGATCACTTTATATTTAATAAGCAATTAATATTCATAATTTTATATTGCAGGAGGAAAATTAATATTTGACGACGAGCAGGCCAGTGTGGAACTTCATGCTAGATATATATTGATTACGGACGGAGGTCTACTTCAGGTACGGTTTGCTGCATAGAGAGAATGTTTTACGTTTTTTTTTCTGAAGGAAACGTTCATATCAAAATATCTGATAGCGTTTATTTTCCTATTGACTATAGGCCTGCACTATTTATATCATGGTAACAATATTTACTATATTCGCAATTTGAGTTGTCTGGTAAATACTTAGTAGCTCCACGCCTTGTGTTTTACAGGTGGGGACAGAAGAAGAACCGTACCAGAACCAAGCATTGATAATGCTGCACGGACACCCTCACCAAAAAGAACTCCCAATCTATGGCACCAAGAATATAGCTGTTCGTGAGGGAACGCTTGACTTGCATGGTATGCCGTTAACCCTTTCAGCGCGGGGATCGACCTGATGCGTCAGAATCTGACGTCTAAATTCGATCCCCGCAGGCTGAAAGTGTAAAATATTTCTTATGGCAGTAGACCCATAACATAGGTTTTCCAATGATGCGGAAATAGCCAACTGAGACATTTATGATGATTTCAAATGAAAAAAACATTTGTTCTTTTAGTTTATATAAAATATGTCAGTCCTGTAAGGGTTAGCTTTGTGATTAAGGGGTGGGGTGGAGTAGTTAACACTACCGCCTGACACCCCTGGTTTGGGCTTTACTCCCTACTCTTTGTATTCGTGGGTATTTGAATTTGAATTTAACTCCTGTGTCTGAGGTCGATGTTTTTATTGCCCAGTTTAGCCTGTAAGTGTACACATGTGGTCTAAAATGTGGTCTTTCATAGAAAACTGATTGGAATATTTAATCTCTTTTAGTTTAATCCTTCTCAGCTTCTAGTAGGGAAATACTTTTAAACATTTCAAATAAAACAGTAACAAAGATATCCAAATTGTAAGTCGTTTCAATTTCTCACTAACCGCGCCACAATGTGTATTAGGATTATTTTAAGATATATAAATTGGTTTGTGGTCCATATATTTGCTCCTCGCATTAACTCAGGGTTGTTTTAAATGTATACCATATAACCTTACCTTGATTTTACAGGAAGACCAATGGCAGTGACATGGACATGTTTGGCAGAGACGGTTTCTGCTTCAGACACTACCTTAAAGTTACAGACACCAGTTAATTGGTCCGCTGGTGATCACATTGTTATTGCCTCAACAGGAGATCATTTGTCACAAAATCAAAACGAAGAAAGAGAAATTGCTGACGTTTCTGCAGATGGCAAGACCTTAACGTTGACGGGTAAAGCTGTTTTGATATAGCCTAGTAAGGACTAATAGAGGCGAAATATAGCTATTATGATTATGCACTAATTGTTCAAAACACAATGTAGCTTCCTAAAGTGGCAAGAAAATAGCAAAATGTGTCTGCCATGTAAGATAACCATAAACATTAGATTAAGCATATTATTTATCCCAAAAATTTGATACCAATAATGTTTGTTTTTCTGAATTAGGAATCAAATTAATAAAGAATGTATACCCGACTAAAGTATTTTGTTAACCCTTTCAGCGTCTTTATACGTCAAATCTGACGTTCACTGTAGACGTCAGATTCTGAAGTATAGAGACGGTCTCTGCACTGATATTTATAATGGCATACGTATTCGAAGGAAGGAAGAAGAGCTATAACTAAGACATTTATGATGATTTCAAATTGAAAAAACTGTTTTGGTCTCTATGGTTTATACGAAAATATTTCAGCGTTGTAAGGGTTAATGATAATAATGGGTTTTTTCAGGGCCTTTAAATTTTCCTCATCTTGGAGAAATCATGGATTTAGGAGGAGGTCACAGGCTGGAAGCATGTGCTGAGGTGGGTCTCCTCACAAGGAACGTGGTTGTCAGAGGTTCTGATAATAAACAATGGAATGACACGATAGAAGCGTGTTCTGAAGGATTCGACACAGGTATGTTAATCCCTTACTAAACACGCCTTTTAGGTGGGTCGATAAATCTTCCAGTTCATATAATCTGAAAATTCAAAGCATGCATTATGAGAAGTTACAAACTGAGTTTTTTTTTAGGAGAGTTCGCGACACAAACTTGCTTCCAAGGTAGATTCGGAGAAGAAATTGGCTCCGATCAGTTCGGCGCCCACATAATCATTCATAGCGCAGCAAAGGACGAGGACTTGGCTGTTGGTAGAATAGAGAACATCGAAATGACGTATGCTGGACAAGCTTTTCGACTGGGGAGATATGCAATACACTTTCATCTTTTGGGGAAAACAGAAAAATCATATGTTCGAGGATGTGCCATTCATCACACATTTAACAGAGCAATCAATATTCATGGTACTCATGGAGTAACCGTCTACAACAACGTCGTCTACAATATCATGGGCGGAGCTATCTTTTTAGAAGATGGAGTCGAAACCAACAATATATTTGAGCAGAACCTTGCTGTTTTTGTCATCGCGAGCTCAAGCTTACAGAATGATGATATCACGCCTGCAGCTTTCTGGGTGACAAATCCAAACAACATCGTTAGAAACAACGCTGCTGCCGGAGGAACTCACTTTGGTTTTTGGTACCGTATGCATGAACATCCTGATGGACCATCCGCTGATACTAGTATCTGTCCTCGGAATGTTCCTCTGGGAGAGTTTAGTAACAACACTGTACATTCTCAGGGCTGGTTTGGTCTGTGGATATTCAAAAAGTACACGCCTATGGTAGGAGGGGGCTGCAACTCAAATGTTCCTGAACCAGCAAAGTTCTACAGCTTGACGGCTTGGAATTGTGAAAAAGGAGCCGAATGGGTTGATGGAGGCGCATTACAGTTTAGAGAGTTTTTGTTGGTTCAAGATCAAGTCGCTGGTATGGACCTCAAGCTGGTTTCTCATGCTGAACTTTGGACAGAGAATGGAGCAATGGTGGCAGATTCTGTCATTGCTGCAAAAGCTGTAGATCAATCAGCTTTGGATGAGGACCAAACTAAAACAGGAATTCTATGCCCCTTTGGACTTGGACTCACAATAAACAATACAATATTTATTGGTTTTGACACTGACCCCACATCTGTATTTGGCGTCACCAAAATTGATGGAAAAACATCAGTCTTCAATGGGGGATTCACATACTATGTAAGCGGTGCCACCTTTATTAATTCTCCAAACAAAGCACGTTACCAATGGGAACATGAGGCTGTTTACTTTGATGTGGATGGGTCACTGACGGGAAATGCTGGGTATTCTGCAGTGGCTACTGCTGATTTTCTACCACCTGGGTGTACAGATAATGCTGAATTCAGTGTACAGATGCCTGGGTCTGTTTGTCCTGACGGATTTCACAGGTTTGCCTTCAACCACGCTCTTCCTCAATCACTCACTGGAAAAGAAGCAGCATTTACAAACACACACGGTACATCAACCGCTCCGTTTCTCTTCAAAGCATCAACTCATAAACTGGGCTGGATGGCACTTTTGCCAGACGGTTACGATTATAAACTGGATTTTGTCAATGCTGAGCATATTACAAACATTTCATACCAAGGGATGATGTATGATTTCAAAGTAAGTAAAACTGTTTGTTTCGTAAAATTATTGTGACGTTAATTTTATTGATATTTGTAATGAGGGGAATAATAGAAATAAGGAGGATGTTATGTTACAGCATACAGATATACAGATATATCTACAGCAACAATGTACACAGATTTGTTATGTTTGTAGACTGATGATAGTATTATCATCACACACAACACGACACAAGAACCCGATCAAGTGGTCATAATGCCCGGTGTCATCGTTAATTCATCCCAGGATCCTCTGACGTACAACCAAAATGACAATGGGGACTGGTACTACAACGACTATTCAGGCTTTTCGTATATAGGTAATAGTTACATTTCTGATAGACACTACGCCATCGTTTCTTACTTAATCTATCAATTATTTTCATGTTTTCAACCACCAATCACAAAAGAAAGATATAAGTTTCCACATTAAATCAATATTCCACAATATAAACAAGAGAAGCTGCGTAATCATTGCCTTTCCTTGCAAAATGTTATATTACCATTCATAACATGCTTTATGCTTTATGCTTTATTTTTCAGTATCAGGCAAGGATATACCTGCTGATGGAAGGACAAACAGAGGGCTGGACTTAGATGTTTATCAATGTTTCTACAAAGATTGTTTTAGCCCAGACACAATTGACGCTCCTGAGAAAGTGAAACCCACAAACTTCTCTGTGTGGTCTGATCCCGATACGTGGGATTTTACAGAGCAGGGATGGGGAGGATACAACGGCGCGCTACCAATTGAGGATCAGAATGTCAAGATCCCGAGTGGTGAGTGTGACGACAACCCAGCAAACACAAAGCATTTGTATAAAATTTGTACAATGTTGGACCAACGTCGAAGACATTGGGGCCGGCGTTGTACAAATGTTATACAAATGGTTTGTGTTTGCTGGGAAGGCGGTGATTATTTTTATTTTATCTTTGTATTTTATTTCAGTCCAATTTTCTTCCCGGAAACGTGTCATATATTCTGTAAACACTACTATACGGTACCGCCCCCTCACACTTTTAAATTAAAACTGTTCTGGGTTAGTTTTTTAAAGCTGTTACGTTTATGTATTATTATGAACAATAAACATGGGCCACCATGTAAGAAATTGTATAGCATTATAGCCTTTCGTTCTTTACCATTATCACCTGCTCAATACAATAGTCTTTCTTTAAAGCTAATGACGGAAGGGATGCTTTTATTTTCGCCATTTTGCGGAAGCACATTTCTAGTTAGTTATAAATATATGTATATATATACATGTATATATATATAAAGTAGACAGACACGTTGATCTAGAAACATGTTTGTGTGTGCAATCTATATTTTTAATTTTATAATTATTATTTTATGATTCTCAATGTTGCCAGGTGTGTGGATGGTTCTTGATGTGTCACCTCCTTCACTTGGTGAGATACATATATATGGCGTGTTAGAGGTGGAGCCTGGCTTAATAGGCAGTCTCAGAGCCTCGCACATCTTGGTGTTCGGCAGTCTCATTGTTGGTTCAGAGGATGAACCTTTCACAGGCGACTTCAGCTTCATCATGAGAGGATCCCACCAGACAAACGAGATTGTTCTCCCTGATGGCCCTGTTGTTGGGGCAAAAGCAATAGGTACGGTTTAAAAAAAAACATATCAGGTCTATCCTGGTTCAATGATGCGCCGAATATCATAGGCATTTTTAAAATTAGTTTGGAATATGGGCTTAAGCCTTTAACCGCCAAATTATTCAATTTGAATTTTCACCCACTTGAAGTTGTGTCTCGCTGACGCGATCCACAACTTCAAGTGAATGGAAATTATTCAGGTTTGACAAAATGGTAGTCAACTTTTTTCAAATCTTGCTGGTTGATGTCACATTTTATCTTTAACTTATTTATAATGTGGTACTTAATGTGCTAATAAAAAATGAAAACCCGAATATATGCGGCACCGGCGGTTAAAGGGTTAATGATTACAGAGTAGGCCTAATAGGTCCGCAAACCTCGTAATGTGCCTAGAGAAATTGAGAAATGATCTGCTGTATAAATGGATTTGCGGATGACAATCGATGCACTATTTAAAACCCTTAAATAAACCCTCATTTAATGCGCGTACTTAGTAAAGTATATAGCATTGCTCTGTTATTTTCAGGTGTATTTGGGAGCATGGAGTTGCATGGAGAAGCCACTGATGTACAGTGGTCCCATCTGGCAGAACCTGCAAATGCTGGATCATCTGAGATCATACTGGACAGAGCCGTCGATTGGCAACCTGGAAACCAAATCGTTATCGCTCCCACTAATTTTGAAGCTCTGGAAACGGAAGTCAGAACAATTGTACGTGTTTTAAACGAGACGATCACACTGGATTCACCTTTGACCTACTACCACGAAGGTAATTACACATCCTACAGACACAATGTTGATTTTATGCTGGGTCAGCGTCGTAGTCGAATCAAAATTGCATCAATTCCTTGTGTTTGCTGGATAGCGGGTTTTTTTTCAAGCTTCAATTTTTTATTTGAAATCTAGCATAGATGCTGGTTATAGCTTACACATAATATCCCCATTTACACGCAACGTTGAGTCAATCTTGTTTTAATATTGGATTGACGGCAAATAGGTCGATCCAACATTAAAACAGAATTGGGTAAATGAGCAAAATTTACAACATTATCAAGCCACCCTTTCTTTCCAGTATATAGGTGTTACAAACGTATAAAATATGCAGATGAATCTCTGATGTTTTATATTCAGTTTCTTGTTAGAAAAGTTTACATTATTTTAAGAAAGTTTGGCTCAAATATTTGTTGGGATAAGAACCTAATCTTATATTGTACAATAAACATTACGACGACACGTTTCAGCTACCCGTGAATCAGTCAAACCTGGGACAGAGTTTGTTCTGTCAGCAGAAGTTGGACTACTCTCTAGAAACATCAGGGTAATTGGTGAAGCATATGGCAGTCAATCAAGTGAAGCATTCGGAGCACGAGTTATTGTTGGCAGCTTTTTCAATGACGGTGAATTTCTAAAAGGTCAGTTTACTTTTTGTGGCATCACCACTTTAATTATATCTTACTTATGAAAAAGTCAGTATCACAAAATGGTCAATCGGTTTATTTGCATGATATGTGGCGAACAATTAATACGCGGTCTTTAGGCGTTAAAACAGATCGTGTGGGTTAATTTCTATTCATGTTTTTTGCCCTATTTCACGTGGTGTGGTAATATGGCCCTATAATTTGATTATTTATAACTAACTGAGGGAACGTGGTTTATATTGTAATTTATTTTCAAAATCTAGACTAGGTGATACGTATTTTGTTTACCCTTATATAGTTTAACTTGTCTATTTGTAGGCTTTGCTCGTATATCAAACGTGGAATTTGACCGCACTGGACAAGAGGGATTCACAGATAACTATGATCCCCGCTTCTCTGTTGCCTTTGTTGGTTTGGGAGAAATAACGGCCTCTAATCCATGTTACGTCAGAGAATGTGCTTTCCATGACGGGTTCTCTCCCGCTATTGGAGTATTTGGCACCAATTATATGGACGTCACTGACAATGTTATTCACAATACGGTGGGATCAGGTAAACAAAATAACTGTTTGTATAATATAATAAATCTCCAACTAAAGCATATATATACATGTATTACAAACGTAGTTTCAATATTCATGACGTTTTGTCTACCCTCTCTACTGTTTTTCCTTCCAGATTATTCTTTTTCTATTTGTTTCCGTTAAATTGTTATTTTTGCGCTTTCTTCGGTGAAATTGTTTACTCACGATGTACAATTCTATACTATACTGGAGCCATTTGAGCTAACCAAGCTATTTTTGTCAAAGCAGCATAATGAAAGCAGCATACGGCTAGTTATAGAAGGATCTCGCCCTCCACTATCCGTAGCAAACACAATGTGGTGGGTGGCGCTTGCTGACTGTATAAGGCCAGATTTGTTCCACCCCCCCCCCCTCCCCGGTGGTTTAATGGGAGCTCCCTGAGCTAGTGCTGAGAGCCACATTTTAACCCTTACAGCGCTGAATATGTCTCCCATGGAGATGAGGATCTTTGTTAGCTCTTTCTGCTTTATTTGAATACTAATGATTAGGGTCTAGGCTGAAAGGGTTAACCCTTACAGCGCTGAAGTCTTTTGTATAATCCACAAAGACCAAACGTTTTTTTTCTCAATTTTAAATCATCATATATGTCTTAGTCAGCTCTTTCTGATTCTTTTGAATACCTATGTTATGGGTCTACGATATCTTTACTCTTACAGTGCCACGGTCGACTTTAGTCGTCATAATCTGACGTCTACAGACGTCGGATTCTGATGACTAGAGTCGATCCCCGCGCTCTAAGGGTTAAAGTAGCGCTTATATTATTTATGTCATAATGGGACGATTCGGTAAAACGTATCACATAGCCTGAATCATGGGTAGGCCCAACATGTAGGTCTATATCCGGAGATTATCTAAGACATGCGTCCTATCCTCTTGTTTGTAATTATATATTCTCTGACTAAATGTAGCTACATCAAACATTGCTGTTGTTTTTCACAGCCATTCAAATCGGAGGAACCGGAAATAGAGCAGCATACAATTTGGTAACAAAAGTTCTCTACCCCGGCGCGTACAATGGCCGCTTTGAGTCAATCAGACTAACCTGGGATGCCGGCATCGAGACCATAGGTGCCTCCAACACCTTCATCATTGGTAATGTAGTGGCCGGATCCCAGAGGACAGGATTCAGGGTCGGTGCTGAAGGATGTGATACAGACGGTGAATGGTATGGAAACCTAGCCCACTCCACCCTCATCGGAGTTATGATCTTGCCTGGTGACGTTTCATCCATATCTTCTTGTTCACGACTCAACAGATTCACAGTTTACAGGAATGCTGATTTTGGCGTCTACTTTCAGACAAGTCACAGTATGGAGATTGTTGAATTGTTAGCAATAGACAATGGACTGTCCGTGTTCCCTATGATAATAAGACCCCCATCTGCGGGACATGAATATGCAAACAAATATGTTGAGATCCGTGGATCCACCATTGTTGGCAGGAGTTCATCATTTGTGTGCGACAGCAAGCCTCTGGAGAACAATAACTACATCCTCAGTGACAACGGTAGATCATGGACATCACCTAACGGGGGAGCTGTAGGCATCTCATTTGCTTCGTTTCTCTCAGGATCTAATAATGCACCTCTAAAACCATTCACGCCATCGATGACTTATAATGCCATACGTGGACACATGAGAATTAAGAGTAAGTAACAGTTACATGGAGTGTTTTTTTTCTAAATAAAATATTTATATATTCAAATAATCTAATAATGAAAAAAAGATTGTATTAACCTCTTAACTATTCTCACATACTGTTTTTCTTTCTGCCAGGTGTGACATTCAGTAACTTTGCCGTAAGTTGTGGGAAAAATGACTATATCCTAACATCTAACTTGAAAGTAGAGGACACCCAGCACCCAGCCGATATCAGTGACGTCAGTCTCTATAATGTACTGATTAATAACAAAATATGGATACCGCGGGCAAACGTGGGGTATGTAAAATAATCATTTGAGATATCACCTGTTTTTTATATCTACCCAGTAAACATGAAACATTTTTATAACATTTGTACGATGTTGGATCTACGTCGAAGACGTTTGGACGACGTTGTATAAATGCCATACAAATGCCTAATCACATGATTGTATAATACCTCAGACCAAGGAATATAGAAAAGACCTTCTAAATTCCTTGCTAAGACAATGGCACATACGAACCCCGTCCCAGTAAACACGAAACATTTGTATAACATTTATACAACGTCGGCCGAACGTATTCGACGTTGTTCCAGCATTGTATAAATGGTATACAAACGTTTTGTGTTTACTGGGGTATTGATAAAAACATCACGACTACACAATGCATATGCTTCAAAAATGATAGTATGGCGGGCGTATGGGTCATTATTATCGAGGTGTTAACATTTGGAGCGCTAGATTTAGAATATAATCTTTCACCCACTTGTATTTGTGACTCGTTTAACCCTTTAACCACCGGTCCCGAGTATATTCTGTTTTTCATTCTCTTTATTAGCACATTAGTACCACCTTTCAAACAGGTTACAGATAAAAAAAATACATCGATCAGAAAGATTTGAAAATAGTTAGCCTCCACTTCGTCAAATCTGAATAATTATCACTCAACTGAAGTTGTGGATCGCGTCAGCGAGACACAACTCCAAGTGAGCGAAAATTTAAATTGAATAACTAGGCGGTTAAAGGATTAAACACACATTTCATTCACATTAATTGTGATTTAATCAGCTAATAAAACATATTAAAACCAACTATGGTCGTGGTCAACGATGAAATGGTTAACTCCGTTACCACACGACCATTTAACTCCGTTACCACACGGCCATTTAACTCCGTTACCACACGGCCATTTAACTGCGTTACCACACGGCCATTTAACTCCGTTACCACACGGCCATTTAACTCCGTTACCACGCGGCCATTTAACCCTGTCACCACGTGGCCATTTAACTCCGTTACCACGTGGCCATTTAACTCCGTTATCACGCAGCAATTTAACTCCGTTATCACGCAGCCATTTAACTCCGCTACATTCATTCATCTTCATTTTAATATGAGTTGCTGCTGCGATTCCTATCTCGAGTTAAAAGAACAACTACATGATGTCTGTGAATATCCAAGAACAGTATTTATATATAAATCCATGAAAGCTAACACGTTTTGTTGATCATGTTGATGGATTGTATTTCTTTTTGAATTTAATATACATTATGATGCATAAATGTGTCATAGGTGATTCACCAGCAACCACGAGACTAATAGCCATAGATTGATGGTTTAGTGATTAAACTCTTAAAGTGCTAAATTTGAAATCATCTTAAATGTCTTAATTAGCTTCTCGCTTCATTTGAATACTTATGTTATGAAATTGGTTCAATTCTATTGATCAATGGAAATGTTGCTTTGTTAAACAGGAAAGTGAATCCTTCAGATTGTGTGGACATGGAATGTGATGGTCAGAAGAAGATTCTCCTTCATGACATTGATGGAACTTTCTTAGAAGATGGACCAGGATCTATCATACCTCAGTCTGAGTTTGAATGGGGCGGTGACCCGAGGAGAGGACTTGGTGACTACAGGATCCCTAAAACATTATTGACAGAGTTAAATGGAGATAGAATAGACGTCAATAATATCGCCCCAAACAAAGGTACGTCTATTGTCTCTTGCATTTCATCAGAAATGTATCATGCATTGCTGATTTCATGCAACTAGCTATCCACAACATGGAGATGGAACAACTTGACTCATTGTCGACAAGAGGACACATTTTATTGTATTATTGCAATTTTGTCAGCAATTTCGAAAGTACCATTTAAAGTGATGTATCACCTGCTCACGTGTTTAAGACTCGGTTATCAGGCTGCTAGGTGAACTCAACTCTCATGAACAAAGGGTATCAACTATATGTTTTGCTGGTATCGTGTGGAATGGTGACACGTGTGTGGGTGGGAAGATAGTTACCAAGCTTATAAATATCCTGATATGTTTTTATCTGCAGGTATCGTGACTCGTGAGAAATGGTGACACGTGTGTGGGTGGGGAGATAGTTACCAAGCTTATAAACATGATAAATGTCCTCATATGTTTATATCCCAGGTATCGTAAGGAACGGTGACACATGTGAGTGGAGAGATAGTTACTAAGCTTATAAATGTCTTGATATGTTTATATTTAGGTATCGTGAGGAGCGGTGACACATGTGAGTGGAGAGATAGTTACTAAGCTTATAAATGTCTTGATATGTTTATATTTAGGTATCGTGAGGAACGGTGACACATGTGAGTGGAGAGATAGTTACCAAGCTTATAAATGTCCTGATATGGTTATATTTAGGTATCGTGAGGAACGGTGACACATGTGAGTGGAAAGATAGTTAGCAAGCTTATAAATGTCCTGATATGTTTATATTTAGATATCGTGAGGAGCGGTGACATGTGTGAGTTGAGAGATAGTTACCAAGTTTTTAAATGCACTCATATCACCCATATGTTTATATCCCAGGTATCGTGAGGAACGGTGACACATGTGAGTGGAGAGATAGTTACTAAGCTTATAAATGTCTTGATATGTTTATATTTATGTATCGTGAGGAACGGTGACACATGTGCGTGGAGAGATAGTTACTAAGCTTATAAATGTCCTGATATGTTTATATCCCCAGGTATCGTGAGCAGCTGTGACACGTGTGAGTGGAGAGATAGTTACCAAGCTTATAAAATGTCTTGATATGTTTATATCTAGGTATCGCGAGGAACGGTAACATGTGTAAGTGGAGAGATAGTTACTAAGCTTATAAATGTCCTGATATGTTTATATCTAGGTATCGTGAGGAATGGTGACACGTGCGAGTGGAGGGATAGTTACCAAGCTTATTATTGTCCTGACTACGTGTATAAGATGCTGATGCTGGAGAGCATGGATTCTGACACAGAGACCCGGCGTGTATCTCCTGTAGCTGTCCTCGCTGATGGCTATCTGGATCTGGTCAATGGACCTGAAGATCATGGATGGTGCTCTGGATACACGTGTCAGAAGAGAGTTTCTCTGTTCTCTATTCTCGTGGTGCTAGGTAACCACTACAGCTACTCTAGTGTAGAATTATTCGGGAACGAGTATACACGTTTCCAAACATATGTACTGCCGAGAATTAAACATGTTAAATAATATACGCCCGATCCAATTTTTGTAATAAAATACATTGTAATTCATTTGAATCTGACAATTATATTTATTCATTGGTTTATTTAATGTTATTTTGGCAATAGTTTAACGTGGAATTACATTAATGCATATGCATGATATGGTAATAATGTTTAGCCATTACTCTTCTAAAAGTAGCATTATAATGCTTATAGATATGGAGCACAAGATTTACATGACTGGGACCACGCCTCAGACTTTACGACTACATCTTCTGAATGCTGCTCCAGATGAAGCTGCTGTTGTTGGTATCTTCTATGAGAGACCGTGGCGCCTAGATGTCCACGTCAATGGTGCTTATATTATGCCAAATAACGGCTATATGCAAAACGATCAGCTGCTTTTAAGAGAATTCACGTCCAGAGAGTATGTACCTGATCCGGCAACAGATATAACTGGTGCTAATTTTTTCGATGACAATTACAGCGAGTTGTGGGTTTTGGTCAAAGGCAGTGACCCTGTTGTGATCAGTACCTCCAGCGTGATTACTCTGAGTTTTGACTTGCCCGGCGTTACAGCGGATGAGTTCTTCGATACAGAGAATATCAGGAGAAATCTAGCCCTGTTTCTTGACATCCCAGTGGAAAACATCATAGTGGCGCAGGCAGTGACCGCCAATACACGAAGGCGCCGTGCAGCAGATGTACTGTCTATTATTGTCACCATCGTGGATCAGCCGTCAAACTACACCGTTGTCGATGCCACCCTGGATGCCATCGAAGATGCCAATCTAGTATTTGAGCGGATTGTGACGGGTCTTCAATTTGGCAGCTTAGCTGAAGCCTTGAACCTCACCATCTCTAACATGGCCGTCACTGCTCCACCACCTCCGCCTGGTAGTAATGCATGGGAGGTGTTGGTACAAATGGAAGGTGAGGTTGAAAGCATGACCATCCTTATACCAGATCATCTGATTATAATTCAACAGCCAATTGAGGAAATGGAACAAGAACAGTTTATTATGAAACCCATGATTCGTGTAGTGGATCTGAACGTAAGTAGCACACAATCGTGACAAGATCAAAAATATTAGTCAATTCATAAATCCATATAAAGATCCAGTCATGGTCTAAACTTGCATGCGTGAGCACGTGTAAGCCTTCAACATGCACAGTACATTACATGCTGATTCAGCTGAGTAATTCAACCTGAGTACAAGACTATGGATACTACTCCAACGAGGAACTCACTCAACGCTGTTTTAATGTTAGACCTACGTCTCCGACGCTGGCCCAACAATAAACCAACATTGGCGGAGTGTATAATGTTTGAGGGAAAGCTGTCCTGTCAATACCTTCGCGGGGTCAGTTGTCTCGGGATCCCCGCCGTAATAAAATCAGTCAGTTTGCAAACCCAACGCACAGCTAAGAGCCAGGGCTAAGAGCTTTGAGCTTCGGACGAGTTATTAACTCATAGATGTCGCTCAAGTAGCCTATATATAGACTTGCTATGATTTGGGAACTTGTTATTAAAGCGGCGTTGGGTATGAAACGCATATTTAGTATTATTATAATATAGGGCCTAGGCCTACCCACGGGCACTGTTGCATTCTGGGAGACTCATGTGCAGCAAATTTTAACAGTTGACTAGACCTTTCAGGAGCCCAAAAAATAAAACATAAAATGTGTTGTTTTCAATTGCCGGTCTGATTATGTTGTCCTTGTCAAACTAAATTTGGCTGGAATTGCTTCTTTCATTTGAAGCTGATATTGCCAACGCAATTGCCAGTTTTTAATTACGACACAATGTTTATTTTTAGGAAAAATACACAACTCCCAAATTAAATAATTTGATTAACTGAGCATCTACCACAAAAAATTGATGCGGTGACATTTTATTCGGACTGAATCTTTTTTGAAAACGTAAATTTATGGGGTCCCAACAACACAAGGGTTAATTATATTAGGCCTAATAACAAATCAGACATGTGTTTATTTTCAGGGGGAGCACATCACTTTATTGGGATCAGATGTTTACCCATGGAGAGCAGAAGTGACAATTCGTGCAACAGCTGATGGCAACCCATCCGCCCAGATCATAGGCAATACCACTGTTGATTTTGTGAACGGATGGGCGAATTTCCCGAACCTAATGATTAATCTCAATGGCACTTACATCTTGGACTTCAACGTTATCTTCCCCGCTGAGGCAAGCGACTTCATCATCAGCTCGCAGGAGGTGACTGTTATCTTGAAACAAGTGGAAGCTCATGTTGTAGAGCAGCCGACAAGTGTTGCTGTAAATTCTTCATTTGATGTTGTTGTCGATCTATTAAATGCTGTAACTGGGAACACAATAGAAGACATTGCATGGCGGGTAAGTGTAGTATTCACATTGATTCACTGTTTGCGACGTGTTCTGAGAAGACCTACACACTAAACAATATAAGTTATTTAAAAAAAAACCTTCAGTACAATCACCATTCAACCCCAGGAGAACCCTGCAAGGGTTCTCCTCGGGCTGCATGGTGATAGTACTGATGGGCTCCTTCTAAAGAACCTATATTGTTTAGAGTGTAAAGAGTTATATTATGAGCCATGCTGCTATTATAAACCCTTTCAGTGCGGGGACCGACCTTAGACGTCAGAATCTGACTTCTATAGATGTCAGATTCCGACGTCTAAAGACGATTTTCTCGCTGAAAGAACTAAAAATGCATAATGGCCGTAGACCCTAACATAGGTATGAAAATGGAAAGAACTAACTAGGATATTTATGATGATTGAAATTGAAAAACCTTTGGTGTCTAATGGTTTATATAAAAAAAATATGTCAGCGTTTTATAGTTATACATGTTATACATGTCTACATCAATATACTGAAAGTAGCTGTTAGATTAACGTTAAGGATCATCTCAGAACGCGGCCGCTGATCCCTATTTGTCCTAGACAAAAGAATGGACTGCAATGACTAGTTATATTATCATACTTTCAAATTATCCATTGGTTGACATAATCGTAATATGGAGAAGTTACCAAATATTAATATAAAAGTGAGATCTAAGCGAGGACAGAAATTATTTCGGTTTCTTGCACCTTGCAACGAGTCCCCCCTGAAAAACAGCAGTAATGCTATTTCTAATAATTATCGTAATACACATGAAAAATAACATATCACCAAAGTAGTCTGTATATAGATGATATAATAAATAACTTGATTTTGCAGGGTCACACATGGACATGTACAGCTGAACTGTACATCAGCGGAACAGACGCTGTACTAGGTGGATCTGCTCTGACAACGACCATGGACCCTGTGACAGGGGTGGGTAACTTCTCAGGCTTAACCATATCAGAGACGGGCAGATGTTTCCTGAGGCTTCTCATCACAAGTGATCCACCAGAGTATGACCTGGAGATCATCTCCTCTCAGATAGAGGTCCCCGAGGAGGATTATATGGAGCCTGTTATTGAAGAAGAAAGACTCGTCCAGATTACCTTCCTTGAAGATTTCTCCCTGGTCTCTGGCAAAGAACACCTGTTCACGGCTGTGATGTACAACTCCATGCTAAGTGGTTACTCGAATGTAATGTTTTCATTTGTCAGCGTTACAGAAGGTATGTGTACGTAATGTATGCTGCAATTTAATTAATGGTGAATAGAATTTGTCAAAATAACAAAATGTTAACAAAACTAACCATTTAAGCGCGGGGACCGTCTTTATATGTCAGAATCTGACGTCTGTAGACGTCAAATTCTGACGTATAAAGAAGGTCCCCGCGCTGAAAGAATTAAACTATTAATAATGGCCGTAGACCATTGACATAGGTATTTAAATAAAGCAGAAAAACATTTATGATGATTTCAAATTTAAAAAAATCCTTTTGTCTCCATGGTTTATACAAAAATATGTCAGCGTTGTAGGAGTCAAAAACCTATTTGTGAAAATAACCATCAATCCTGCATAATACATGGTTGTAGCGTGATAATATGTGTTCATAATGAGTATTCGTTTATTTATTCCACTTTACAGGTTCAATCCTGGTTGACTTTACGATTGGTGGCACCAGTGATCACATTGACAGCACACTGGACAGCATTTGGTTGTCTCTCCAGTCTGGATACACGCTGACCTTTGAAGGTAACCAGCTAGTAGCACACAGTGTTCTAATCGTGGATGGGGAAACGTATGGTGGATCAAAGCTACAGGTAAACACTTGATTTATTGTAATGGCTGTTGTAAATTTTACTGATTGTTTAAAATGTTCAATTGTTTTCAACGGTAATACATTTTCACAATATAATAACACTATTTTAAAATAATAATGTTTAACATCATTATCTTGTTTAATTGCCTTCAAAGAACATACACTGTCGCAATATAGATATGACTAACATAACAATATATTTAAACTAAAAAATACATTTAAACAATTAGCTTATGCATTACTCCCAGCCGTCCTCTGACTACCTGTAGTCTTTTATCAAAATGGCTGTCAATCACCACAGTTACTTTTTTGGTTTAGAAATATGTATAGCAACTTATAAAAAAACCCTAATAAATCGAACCTGAGAAACTCATTTGTGACATTATTTTATAGTTCAGATGCCTCCCTCATATATAAATCCAAAATGGCCGCCATCAATTCCTTCAACAATTTTATGTTGATATTTTGTTTTTTATGCAGATTTTTGATGACGATGACCTCTCAGTGACTGTTATTATCGTGGTAGCTGTGTTATGCACGCTGTTTGTTATCACGGCTATCATAGTTGTCTTCTGTATTTTCGCCTCCAAGAAAGGTAAGCACAAACTTTGTAAACTCTTACCATACCACCCTAGCTCCTACCACATTACGTTATTGCCGAGCTGTGTGAACAAAGGGATGTGTAAATTCAGCTTATCTCTATCGGTATGAATCAAAAACAATAGAAGGACCAATGTACATTGTAGTAGATATAAAACGACACAATTTTGATCTCAATCTTAGCTCTGACGGGAGTATAGTCATTTTTAATCTATTTTATTAGCTGATCACATTATTGTTATTGGGAAGGAAATTAGTGTTTAAACTTACTTCAAGATTTCCACATTTTTTTATCCTAAATTTAACTAACATATGTAATTCCCCCCCCCCCCATATTCAAGTTCCGCGATCCACAACTTAAATAAGATGAAAATGCATAATATTTAGTTTAAATATTTGAGGGTTAATTAAGCATTATTTGTTATAACAGGAAAGAAACGAGTGAAAGACATTCCAGAGAATGACAAGGATAATGACTTCACTTTCCACGGTGATTTACAGCAGACCGTACCACCGTTGTATGAGAGAAAACCAGAAAAGAGGGTGATATGCTCCACCCCACCATTGAATGGCAGATTGATCCGGGTCACCCCGTCACCGAGACCGACGGATGACCATGCTGACAGATGGTGAAATACTGTGAAATAGAAATATGCAGGCCTCTATATTACCCTTACAGGACTGAGGGTATCTTTAACATACATGTAGGTCTTTGCCCCTTATAGGACTGAGAGTATGCTTAGCGATCAAAGAACTACGTAATCGACTGTTATCAGGTTATGTCTGTGTTTTTTACCGGCACTGCACAACCATTTAACAAAAAAATTATGTCATAATTCTATGCCATTTGTATACGCTCTGACTTAAATCTCGCGGTAGCGAGAAGTGACAGAAAAATAAAATAATTCTACCAGGATTAAAAACCTTCTCCTCAGCGCCCATCGAACACGATACATTCACCCAATGCTAGTTTAAAGTTGGCCAATTGTCTACTACGCTGGCCGAACATTTTACCATCATTGGGTCAGCGTCCTGTGTTTGCTAGGTTTTTCATACATACGGTTGGTACGATTTGGACATTCATTCAAGCTGATGACATCAGTAGTACGCCTATGCACTTCCTCAAAACAATACATTGTATTCAAGAATGCTTTGTTTTTTAACGTTGTGTGGTATTCTGGGATGTTGTGTAGAACCAAAATCAATCTTTTCACTTCTTAAACAAGTATTGTATTCAAGAATGTTGTGGTTTTTAACGTTGATTTAGTGTGGCATTCTGGAATGTTGTATAGAAGCAAAATCATCATGTTAGTAATGGTTATTCTTCTCTAAATGTGTTTGTACTGTTTTTAAAAATATTTACAATTTAATCAAAATGACAGCAAGATCACGAAGAGCACGAGAGGACGCAATTTAATGATTATTGGTTCAGATTTTGAAGGTACATTCAACACTACTGCAATGCACGCTTTGACCCTTAAAGCGCTACTAACATTGAAAAAAAAATCGTGGGGAAGTTGTGTCTCGCTACCCCGACCCACAACTTCAAGTGGATGAAAATTACCTATATTTATAAAATTTAAAGACCAAACATTTGCAAATCTTGATATTTGAACACTCATTTGATTCCCACTAACAGTGATTTGATCGGTCAATACAAGGAATTAAAATCGTTCTTAGCACTTAAAGGGTTAAGCAATAGCTAGCTGTTTTCGGCATATAACTGTATTCCATACCAGTGTTGGTTTAATGTTGGGCCAGCGTCGCAGACGGTGGACCAACATTAAACCAACACTGGCGCGCCACACATTTGTGGGAGGGGACAATGTCCTCGTATGTGTTTTGTTGATATTTTCTATAATATTTTTTACATGTTATTTGAACGATGTTACTTTATAATGTTTATGATAAAAGCACACTGTGATATTTATGACTGTTGATCTCACTGCAGATAGTAATATTGATAGAATAAAAGACACGCAGGGTTTTTTTCCAAGGGCAGATTTAAGAGGTGAAAAGGGTTTCTCGTTTAGTCTAAATTTCGCACTTCGCTATAAAATAATGCGTCGAAGAGTTTAATTGATTAAATGACAGCCCGTTGAGAGGAAATGGTCATATTTAAAACCAACAAAAGCCGGTGTGAATCCGCTTAAATTGTCTTAACCATTGTGCTGTTAGGACCGTGTAAATACAGGGTTTCAATAAAAAAATTTGAAACATAAAATGCGACTTATGTAAATTGATGAATTCGTTTGTGATAGATTCTCAGTTAATCGAAAAATTCACGTTGTGAGATGTCTATTTTTCACAGATAGAAATATTTGTCGTCATTTGAAGCTGGAAATTGCGCAGCAATTCCAGCTTCAAATGACGAAAAATAAAAACTAACAATTCAGCAGCAGCACAAGGGTTAACCAAAACCCAGCTTACTCACATGATTTGCTTCATTACGCAATTATATGGTTCAGCGTGTGTCATATCCTATTTGGACTTGAATCTGTAACTCACCTACAAGACGGTGAGTTATAAACAGTATCTAATGTTTCACAAGTTTGTGTTGAAAGAGCTTAATAAAAACAATAAAAATACCCATTTTTATCGTTTTTTACACACTCTTCGATTTTTTTCTCATATTATTTGTTGCTATTATCGCCATATTCTTATTCACTTTTGATGACATTTATTTTTCTTTGCTCCACCTTTCTTCAAGTTTATTTGAAGTCAAAATTCACTTTCTGTAAAATAAAATTGTCAGTTTTTGCACTTTTCATAATTATTGCACGTCACCTTCTAACGTTACACGTTTTAAAAATGCCCACGTCAGGTTCTATACCTTTTAAAATGGCAATGCCGACGTCGTTTTTAACCCACGTAGAGGGTCATATATGATGTGGCCATCATATATATCGCCAGACAAGGGTACGTGACGCTTCGGTGGAGCACCTGACTGCCTCGACAGTACATGCATACATCCCGGGCTCGAAGCCAGCTGATCCTGTGTGGGGTTTTCAGAGAAATATCCTTGTTTCTCCCTTCTGACGAGTTGTCAGCTTCGGCTCAGCCTTTCACCACCCGTGAACTAGCGCCACATTCGCTCACTTTGACTCAACTGCTCCGAGAGGACGGACGCATAACCTCTTTTTTGCCGGCCCACAGGGCCAGGTCGTCACTCTCTGCCGCTAGGCCTAGTAGCATACCGCATCTGACAATATCTGAAACATCATGAATAAAGCAAAGAAAGAAAGAATCATCCTGGTGTTAACTTGATTTACCCATCCCTGCTGACGGGGCAGGACTCTGAAAATATAGTTTGGGCGTGGTGGTCTGTTAGCCAGACCTCCATACCAACAAATCGACGTTAATTACGTGCAGGGCCATGTGCTGCGCGCTCATTAATATATCACCAATTACACGCTATCTATTACTATTGATATTAGACCATACTTTGAAATTATTTTATTACCAATAATCTTTGCGTTAAGCTACTATTGCTAATCCTATTACTCATCCATTTCTTACTATTTATTTATTAGGTTTATATATACACAAATATATATGATGGGATATCCCAGAATCTACCCGGGTAAAGTTTGAAGGGGTTAGATCTGGGGTGTTACACCTGTATGCCACATTTTGTTTATTTAGACTTTTGTTTTCAATATAATGGCGGCATTTATTAAAGGTATGGTCAACTGTCAAAATTCGCAGGACAAGGGTCCCCAGAATGCAATATAGTGCCCGAGGGTAGGCCAAGGCCCTATTCCCTAATAATACTAAATATGCGTTTCATACCCAAAGCCTCACTAAGAGCAAGTTCTCAAATCACAGCAAGTTCATATATACTTGAGCGACATCTATGAGTTAATAATTTAAAGCCCTTAGCCCTTGCCCCTATTTGGTCGCTGGCTTGCAAACAAACTGACTGTATTACTGCGGGGATGTGAAACATGCAAGCTTGTATTGACACCCAGTAAACACACAAAACATTTGTATGACTTTATGCAATGTTGGACCAACGTCGAAGACGTTGGGCCGACGTTGTATAAATGTTATACAAATGTCTTGTGTTTGCTGGGCAGGAGGACTTTCTCTCAAACATTGTACATTTATCCAGTGTTGGTTCAATGCTGGTCCAGCGTCGCAGACGTTGGCCTAACATTAAAACAGCATTGGGTCGATGTCTTGTTTGAGTAGTATCTTGTAATCAGTTCAGTGGCTATATTAATACGGTCAATCTGTACTCAATAGGCTACTGTTGGCCTACACTTGACCTTCCCAGGCATGCGCATTTTGCAGTTGGATGATTCTTTAACACAATCATATAACACAATCATAATTATAATATTTTTTTTAAATGCATCATAAAAATAGTCTGTTACTCTATTTATTATAATTATACATGGAGCATACAGATGTTGTTTGTGTGCTTTTAGCATAGGACCCATGATTATTTGATATATCTGCCCCGATTAAAAAACATTTATCTTCGGAAATCCAAAACTTTGACACAACATAGCTTTTCCATGAAACCAACCTATGCAGGCCACCATTAAAAGTAAAAATATTTCTAATAGTCGTAGACCTATAACATAGGTATTTAAATGAAGCGAAAGAGCCAACTTTGATCTCTATGGTTTATGCAATAATTATCCGAGCTTCAAGGGTTAATCAACTAATGTCCAAACAGAAGCTGCACATGGTTTTCCTTCGTCGAACAGAGCACGTCTGTAGAGTTGGCAGAATATAGATTTCTTCTCGACAGGTTCTATGAAGCACTTGGCCATTGGGAAAGTCCCAGATCTGTAACACGACAACATAAAATTTTGAAATTATGCATTGCTGCATTATATTCATTAGCTTGCACACATTCACGATAATTGTCAATATTAGTAAAACTTTCTGGTGAATTTGTGCATCATATATTACACACATTTACAATTATATTGTCAGATATCCAGACAAATATACGTAATAATATGGTGGGGGTTTGTATGTAGGTCTATGCAGCATCTACAACAACCCTGTTAATTTTACAATACTAGGAACAATGACCATAATATCGACGTGCAGCACTGACCTGCTGTTCTATTTATTTATATAAAATGTGATGTAGGTATGCCCAATACAATTTGTTTAATCCCTGCTTTTCTAGGCCCGTATATAGGCCTATACGGTTTCAAGCATGATTTAGATCAATAGAAATATCACTCAATTTGATTTGTGTAATATTTCAATATTTGGTTGATTGTTATTATCATTCATTACTTATCATCACAAATAAACATAGAATTGGACGGCTGTAGATATGATATAGGCCATGCTGGATTTTATCTGCATAGATATCGTACCTGAAATCATAGTTTAAAACGAAGTTGGGTGTAAACTTATGCTTCAACTACTTATCTGAATGTATCTGTATAGTAAGCGCGTACATGCATTTATCTAAGATACACTTGGGCTTATCATAGATGGATTGCCAAAAAAGAGTGAATTTATTGTCATTGATCGCATTCCACATTTGACCTTGCAAAGTGATCTTTATTTTAAAAAAAATATATGTATTATGTGTATGCGATAGCAGTGCGCAGTGCCTACCCAGTAAAAACATTTGTATACCATTTATACAACGTCGGCCCAACGTCTTCGACGTTGGTCAATGTTTTGTGTATAATGGGTACGCCTTAACCCTTTAACCGCCGGTGTCGCATATATTCAGTTTTTTATTAGCACATTAAGTACAACATTTTAAATATCTTAAACATAAAATCAACCAGCAAGATTTGAAAATAGTTGACCTCCATTTGTCAAATCTAAATAATTTTCACTCACTTGAAGTTGTGGATCGCGTCAGCGAGACACAACTTCAAGTGGGTGAAAATTCAAATTGAATAATTTGGCGGTTAAAGGGTTAAGAGTTCAATAATCTGAAAAAAATGCAATAATCTGATGCGGGATTTATCTCATGTCATACTCACGGCTCCTCTGCGATCCAGGTATTATCGCCCACTCTGTATTCACCATACCCATCCACCTCACCGTTTGTAAAGCCTGACTTGCTCTCAGAAGATGATATCCATCTGTATTTCAACTAAACATACATATAAATACGTACAGTGACATTCAACTGATAGAAATATTCATACTTATCGAAATAAATTTAAAGGATTTAATAATATCGTTATGACCGTATATCAACAACTAAGTTACATCAACAACACTTTCCTGTTCAAGAGGAGGAAAATGAATTGGAATTGATGGAATATTGGGTGGAAGATGCTCATCCAGTAAAATAACTGAATTTGGTAGATGTCTGTTTTTCGTTGATATAACAATGTTATCATTTGAGGCTAGAAACGGTTAAGAATTTTGGCGTCCTATGAATGAAACATATAGGCAGAGTTGACAACGGAAGTTTTATTTATACAAAAATCAAACATATAAAATAAAGTTAAAATGATAATAATTATTTGCTATTCTGTTCCATCACCCGTATATTTTGTGAACAGTGAACATGTACAAACGTGCTTAACCGAACACATCGACGCCTTCTTACCTTAGCAGCAGCACCAAACCAAGGGTTCATAGAGAGACTGCTTACAAGCCAGTACTGCTCCGGGAGATCGTAGTTGTTTGTTCCGAACATGCACGTGTCCCACATAAATCGTCCCACCCACTTTTGACCAGCCTTCATTGCTCCAGTTGCATGATATTTTGCACGATATAAAAATTATAAGTGTAATATTTTTACATTTTAACAAATATACATCAGACTTCACAAGAAATACAAAAGATTCATTATGCGCAAAGCCTTGCCAAGTACATTCCCACCAACCAATTAAAATGAAGTAACATAGTTGACATAACACATCTACTTAAACTTCAAACAAAATGAAGGCACCAACAAAACTGACATGCGTGTGACCTATGTCACCACAAAACAATGAAATCTTTTGTAACAAATTAGTTACGTCTGATTACTATTTTAATCAGACTTCACAAGAAATGCAAAAGATTTATTATGGACAACATAGAGAGCTCTAAAATAAATAAAATATATATCTATATAGCCCACTACGTTGCTAACTCACAAGAATGAAGGGATATGACAATCATCAATATCAAGTCACAACTGTTTAAAAATAATTATCCAACCAAATGACATGTAGATCGGATAATAAGTAAGAGAAACTGGTAGGTCTACATTATTAAGTACATTAATATAGTCCAATCGCATTACATACTATTAAATAGAATGAAAATAAAGAAATAGTATAATAACGGATAAACGATTGCCTACAAAACTATATAATTATGACATATCAATCACAAAGTAAAAGTTAGCTTTTCGGTAATATTTCAAAAGTTAGACCATTTGACATGTGAACAATATGTTATTCACGGTTCCAAGAATCACTAGGTAGTGTGATTGTACTAACTTTAGAACTGGTGTTGCATCATCAACACCAAAGTCTTAGAGAGAGAACTAGATAAGACTGGCATAGACGTAAAGTTAGGGAGGCAATCTTTAGTCGTCAGCATCTGACGTCTATAGACATCAGATTCTGTCGACTGTAAGAGCACAACTATATATATATAGTGGTCGTAGACCCATAACATAGGTATTCAAAAAAAGCGGAAAGAGCTAACTAAGACATTTATGATGATTTCAAATTCGGTCCCCAAGGTTTTCATAAACAAAATCAGATATTTCAGGGTTAACAACAAGTACAGTTTACTTATTGTATATCTATTATGGCGATATGATTGTAGTTAAAGGTTGTTGTTAAACATTGTTATAATATTCCAGGGCAGAGACTATATATAGAACCAGTTTTAGTTCAGCCCCATCTTTAGAAAATAATCGCAAGTGAAAATTCAGAAAATATAATGCTATGATTATTTATGAACTTACAGCATGTGTTTTCCAGTTCATCCGCCCCGTTCATACATTCTGGTGTGCCATCACACACAAGCAGCAAGCTGACGCACTGTAGGGAGTTTACATGCCTTTTCCACAGCCATTTCCTGAAAATTGATCGTACGAGTAAAATGGGATGATAAAAGACACAGTGGCCTATTCTAGGGCCTAAATACTGCTGTCAACAGTAGTAGAATTATAAATAACATTCCCTTATTGACAGAACGTGGCAGCAATATCATCACTACTTGGTTCGGGTGATTAACAGTGGTATTTTAAATATCTATATGTCTTTAGTTTGCATAATATAAATCTTATCAGATGTTAACATATATAAGTTCAGCTCGTGACAGTTACGTTTAGCAACAAATGCTTGAACATGTTGAGAACTAAATGTAATACAGGATGAAAGGTACTCATTTTCACCTCGATTTGCTGTCTTACGTTTTTTCGTATAGGGGTAAAAGGCCTATGGGTTGAGAGAATGGCGCGTGCCAAGATTACACCCATATCACCCCAAATCAAATCACTACAAGACAGTAACTCGAGGTTGAGAGCTGACAGACTAATATGGATAGCTTATGCAACGGTATAGCTGAGGTTGTATCATCCCGCATATCAGCCCTACTTCTTGCATTCTTGAACCCTTAAAGCGCTGAAATATTTCTGTACAAGCCATGCAAACCAAAAGGTTTTTCAATTTCTATTTGAAATCATGATAAATGTCTTAGTTATCTCGCTCCGATTAATTTGAATACCCATGAATGATGGTATGGGTCTACGACCATTAGAAATGGTTTTACTCTTACAGTGCGGGGATCGAAATCAGTGGTGGAACTGAAGCAATGCCATGTGTGGGAGTGTGGTCTTCTTAGAAATGTTCAGGTAGGTGTAGAATATTGTCTGACATTTTAAAGATATCATCTGTGTATGCCTGAAATGTATATTTCGCATCATTGCAATATTACACAAAAAATACTGAATAATTTACAAATGGCTGTTTGAAAAGATTACAAGGAGGGATTTGACTGTATATTGATTATGTGTTGTAAGGTATATCTCACCCATCACTCTGTCCATTGTCTGAGACATCACGGCGGCAGAATTATCTGCCTTCTGTGAAGTAGATAACGATGTGTCCAGTTGAATGGTCATCTGTGTCACTTGTGATGTCAGTAACCTCAGCTGGTCATCCGCTGTGTCAATCTGCTGATACAGAGCTTGACCACTGGTCAGTGAAGCCAGGGCCAATAACAGAAACACACAGGAGAGTGGCATGGTGCGTCCACTCTGGAATCTCCAACAATGTGAGAGCTCCGTGTAATTCTGTTTTCATGTAGATGTCAGAATATCCGATGAGTAACCTTGGACCGCCTATATTCCTGATATTTGATACATTACCCACTTGTAATCCTACGTGCAGAACTATGATAATATATAAAATGGTTTTGTCTTTGCAAAGACCTTTCCTTGTATTGGTTGAACTTCATCTTCAACACATTTGTATTAACACTGGATTTTAAAAACGAGTTTGTCAGAAAATTTTAATTCAATAATGATACTTCTTTGTAGTGTAAAAGACAATCAAGTAGTTTAAAATATTTCTCTCAATGTGTAGGTCAATATTGACAAAAGCATTGTCAAGTGTGGTGTTTTTGGCCTTTCTGAACACGAAAACAGTTACCAGTTGGCTAAGACATGACCTTATCTGCTTATTGTATGTAGCTATGGATAAATATCAACCGCGTCGGTATCTACGCTTTTTTCTTAACGCAAGTATTACCTTGAGTTATTACCCGGCAGGGGCAGCTCCAGGATTTCCCAAAAGGGGGCTTCAATTTGAATGTGAATGTGCTGTAGCCCGTGCTAGGGGGATTTGGGGGCATGCACCCCTGAGGAAATTTGACTTTTAAGACTGCGTTCACTGCCTTCTGGTGACATCTCAGGTGGTTTCAAAGTTACTTAAAATGGAACAATGTGAATTATTTTAGAAGGTTCTAATGATAGAGGTACATCAAAAATGTACTTTACAATAATTCACAATGCTGCTCTGACTGATTTTATCATAGTTACCATGTACCCATTTTATTAATCACCTGTGATTTTAAAAAGCTAACTATTGCATAGGCTACATGTGGGGGGCCTACATATCATCCTGTTTATGTCAATTTAAATTTTATAAGTCAGAAATTACTTTTTACTTCATCAACAAAATATATGTCAAAAGTAATGAGTATCACAGGCAGACAAGGCAGTCTGTCGATTTCCTTTTACCAGTTTACATCACAAAATCCTTTGTCTGTTTTCCTACCCTGGCTACGGTATGAATATCAGATCTCGTAGTATTCTTGAGAATTTACAAGATATCAACCACAACATTTATGATTTTACCAGCAGAACTTTAATATGTACAGTCAAGGCAATCGTTGCGAAGACAATTAGGCCTACTAGTTTTATTAATATTGTTTTATATTAATACCAAAAAAGCTAAATTCGTAATCTTCCCCCCTCACAGCAATATGAACACAAACATTAATGTTTTAAAATTTCTTTGTTTCACAAAATTTTAGGGAAACTTGCCTAAAACATCCACCCTGAATGAAGCCAGTCTGCTAGGCTAGGTGTCATGTAACTACAACAGCTAAGTCAACACGCCGCTATATATCATCAGTTGTGTTTTCCTGTTTATACAATTTTTCTGTAACAGCCTAATGTATGACCAGAAATCAATTTTGGTTCAAATTGGGCGTTCAAATGTTGTTCTTAAAACGCCCATTATGATGTGTGGTTCACAAAACGTCCACCCAGTCATTTTTGGGAACAGGGTAGCTGGTCTTTGAAATTAAACGAAACAATGCATAAAAAGCCCATCCATTCCCTGTGCGTTTTGGAATCCATAAAAACGGTTTGTTAAACATACAATACCCAGAAACAAAAAATGTATAGCTCATTTAATTAGGCTGATACAAAAATAAAGATGCTTTTTCATTGTGACGATGTTTCGTTGTACGGCCTTTTAATATTTGGTGACCATGTCACACTTGCAAAATTTTAAAAAATTATAAAAATAGTGTAGGGTCTTATGTCAGACAATGTGGTTCCGTGGGAATTGCATGTTAAATCTTGACACCTATGTTCAATTTAAAAAAAATTAATACTGAACAAAATAAAATAGGGTGTCATTTTTTTCTGAAACTCTAAAGGTCATTTCCGGGGTCTTAAAGGTCATGACCCTATAAACACACGGTGATTTTTTAAAACGTTTGTATTTCAAAGTAATATAGTCGTGCAATATAGCAAATTGAAGGAATTTGGCACGAAATAGTCAACATTTATAATTAACAAATAATCTGAAGCTTTAAAGGTCATTTCCGTTCTCTTGAAGGTCATAATTCAAACACACATATAGTCCATCGGCCAGAATTGGTCACAGTTATCTCTACACATACGTTTAAACATTTTTTTTAATACAAATAGTCAACATCTACAACAAACCTAACTACTAAACATGGTCAATGGGAACGACTTAATAAAACATAAAAAATGGCCATATATATATTTGACCTATGTTTTCTAAACCCAGATGTGTATATCCTTAAAACTGAGTGGTATTTAGATTTGTACATTGCACATTGCATACATATTTTTAAACGAAAGTATATTGCAGACTTTTTTCAAAATGTGTGTATTTAACCCGGGTTGAAATATGAAACATTGAACTTTTCTCTGCCATTAAGACTATATTTTTTGTCCCGCTTGTTTTTACATAATTGGTGTGTGCTGAATTCGAATCTGTGGGATAAAACAATATATTTGGTGTCCTTCACCTTCAAATAAGCAAAACAAAATATGGCCACCAAAACCACATCTTTTCTATATTTTTGTTACAAATTATTGCACGATTTCTGGTTTCTGCATGATTTTGAGTTGATAAATTTATGTCTCATGTTTTTCGATGAAAATGACCTTTATTTGACCTTCAAATTCAAAATGGTTACCGCCAACAGACAAATAATAGTGTTTTCTGTGCACGTGAACTATAATATCATAAACAACATAATAATTGTTTAATCGAAATCTAAAATGTAGACTACGTATCACGGTAGATTAGGTTGCAAGGCATTCGAAACTTTGTTTAAGTACAGTATATTCTAACATGCTTTGATGTGCTTAGTATAGAGAGTGACATCATTATTTTAATAGTAAATATGCAAAATGACGTCAAACTAGGATTTTATGTGAAGCTATAGGTCAGACGATGAAAAATGAACGCCAGAAATACTTGTTTCGGCCCCCAAGTCACACAAAATCAATAAATTGAGCAATTGCGAGCCACAAATTAAAAAAAGAGGTTGAATTTACATTTCGATAGCCATTTTGTTTCTTGTTCATATGAAGGTAAATTTCGCGGCCATTTTAGCTTTTTTCTTTCAAATTTACTCGTCAGTAACCTCTAGTACTAATACACTATGTTACCACAAAAACATCATATTATTGTCAACATGTTTAGCAGTATACTTGTAGGATTCCTGCCTCGCTAGATCACCGTGACAGTCGACCCCAGTCTCCCCGGACGCGGGGGGGACAGAGGGGCGGCTGCCTCGTTTCAGTACTTCAGTGCCGTGCTCATAAACCCAATCACCATGCGGTCGTGGCTTTTCTCGCACTTGTAGTCTAGCCCTTGACGACTGCAGACATGTTGCAGGTCGTCCGCTTAGAGTTAGCCTAGGGACGTGTCGTGCGCGGGACTGTACATTGCCAATGTTTTGTGTCTAGACCAATAAATACAATGAACTGAAGAAGAGTTTTGTGAAGTCAATAGGAACCGTCGACCTGACGGGGAAGGAGAGAAGATAGAAATAAAATGGTGAATGATAGGCGGTTCTTGCCGTTCACCCTACCGGTGAACCCACTTAACATTCCCATATACTTATAGTATCCGTAAATACATAAAAAACGGCGGATGTCTTGGATCTAAAGGTCAAATAAAGGTCATTTCTTTCCAAAGACACATGAAAAAATTAACAAAAAAAAATCTTGCAGAAACCACAAATTGCGGGTTTATCTGCGACAAACTATAGAAAATATGGGGTTTTCTTAACATTTTGGTGGCCATTTTGTGCTTTGCTAATTTGAAGGTAAAGGTCACCAAATATAGAACGTTATCTGGCAGATTCACATCCAGCACACGCAAATTATGTAAAAACAAGTGACTATAAACGTATAGGCCTACACTAAAATCCCGAGCAAAGTTGCATGTTTCGAATTTCAACCTAGATTAACTAGACTTATTCTCATAAAAGGCTGCAATATTCTTTCATTAAAAAAATATGTATGCTATTTATAAATATAAATAACACACATTTGAAAGCATACATAATTATATCTGGGTTCAGAAAACATAGGCCAGATATGGATATGTCCAATAACTACCATTTAATATATTGTTTTTAATGACCATGTTGTCTAGTTTGTTTTGCTGTTCATTCTGATTATTTTATAGTAAAAACATGTTTGAGGGGATGTGGAGAGACGACTTTTACTCTACTGCAATGGGTGATGTATTATTAGAATGGTATATCATGGTATATTGCATGTGCAGATTGGTTATTAAGAACACCAACGACATACGCTTATAACCCTAATTTCAGAAAGGTTTGGGGGTACCCCCATAAAAGCGGTCAAAATATAATGCTCGTCCTTTTTTTTACTGGTAATATCTCATTTCATGTTTTAGACATATCAAAGCTTAAAAAAAGTTGGTGCGGGTGAGTAAGTGGGGGGGGGGGGGGTGACCGATCCATGGACTAATATGTATATTTCAAAACTTTGCAATAGTTGACCATGAAATGACCTTCGAGGGGTTTCAAAATGTTATTTCATCTTTTTTAAATTTGATGATATTTCCTGAACAATTTCGGTCATTTTGATGTGTTACACGACTAATAAGATCTAGGGATCATGACCTCTAGGGGTCAAAAAATGACCTCAAGACTGACCTAAAAAAATGACACCCTATTTTTTTGGAATCAATAAAAATTCTGAACAAGAAAAACGTAGGTGACAAGAATTAACACGAGATTCCCACGGAATTACATTAGACCCTACACTACAGCGTCTGCCAACATTAAACCAGTCCCGACTCTGCCAGGATGTAGCTTACCGCCTAGCCCTATAGGTTTTTTGTTATTATGGTAGTAATCAGAATTTATAAATATTCTGTTGTGTCTAAAAAGAGGGCAGTGAAAGACCCAGGATTTTAACGACGGAGGATCGCCGAATTTTCATCTTATACCCTATCGGAGAGGTCCTGTGGCGTGCTTTCCTGGAAAATTTTGAAATCTAGGGCTTCAATTGGTGCATTTTGGAGCAATTTTCCGCCATAATAATATATTTTTTTGGTTTATTTAGGACATTACGGGTCGCCCTCTGGATCCACCACTGAGGAGGGGGGGGGGGGTGGGCCTTAAGCCCCCCAGGCCAACCTCCCCTCTAGATCCGCTCCTGCCTGGTTACCTTGTGCTCTGGTCTAGTACGTCATTCGACATGGTTGAAATTTTAAAAAAATCTATTTTATGTATGACGTTTCTCAGAAATTATGTGTAACTTGTGGTAGGTGGGTTTGAAGCGCTCTGACACATTCATTTAATAATTTAAAATAATTATGTAAATCCCCATGGGGGGAGGGAGGTTCTACGGACTATTATAAAGTAGGTTGCATGTACAAAGTTATTCAAGTAGGCATGACTTGGTATCGTATAACTATTGAAACAAAACGGAGAACCAATAGTGAAGGATTTTATTAATAAAGGAGTTCAAAATACAAGTGGATGGAATGTATTTTAGTTCCGACTGTATTATTAGCATTCATCAACATGGCACTAAGTAATGTGACTCGTCAACTGTTAAAATGAAGGTCGTATATATTTACCCTTTCAGCGCAGGGATCGACTTCAGACTTCAGAATCTGAAGTCTAAGGGCGATCCACGCACTTACACATGTTACAGTAAAATATTTATAACGACCATAAACCCATAACATAGGTATTCGAATGAAGCGGAAAGAGCTAACAAAGACATAATAATATTATGTATCATAATTTTAAATTGCCCGTTTGGTCGCTTGGCTTATATAAACATATTTCAGTGGTATAAGGGTTAAGGTGGTGTCACATTCTAAAGTGGCAATCTGGCAGATACACCCTTTTAATTGCAAGATGACAATGTGTAAAATTAGAATGATATCTGTTTTTACAGAGATTCTGCAAATATAAGTGATTTTTATGTGACCGCCAGCTATAAGAGGGGGGGGGGGTACAGATGTGCTTATAGCTATATAAATACATCGCATCTCTGTATTACATGAATAAAAGATGTAGGTCGCAGCATAATTGTAAATGTATTGTATAAAATGAAGGCTCGTGTCAGTAACGTGTGACGTACACGTACATGTATGGCTCATTTGTGATGTGTTGTTTCTCTTTGTGTGGGTTAGTCAAATCACTGTAGGCTACCATGCACCTTCAGCTGTCAAGTTGTCAAACCTCCGGTCTGTCGTGGCTGGCCTGACTGGGCAAGCTGTGTACCATGATGAGCAGGCATAATCGAAATCACGCAAAATTAACGAAGATTCTACAGTTTCCTGCATAGAAAAAAAAACTGTATGCCCATATCTGTCTTTTTAAGAAATTTCAATCGAGAATAAGATAATTTAGATTTCTAAAGAATATTTTCGACAATTGACGAGTAATCCAATGTTTGATCTTATTTTGGATACTATATATTTTTCTTTGGAAAACTATACTCAAATCAAGTCTGTTATTAATTAATAAATATAGTCCCTTTGGTTATAAAAGGGTGCATCTGCCACTTCGACAAGTGGCAGATACATCCTTTCATATCTAAGGGGACAATATTATGTGCTTAATTTATGTGGAAATCCCTGAAAATACACCCGCTGATTCACGTCTGAAGGGACACTCTTGGAATTCCCAAAACAAAGTTATGAATATTAATAAAAGAGAACCCTGCGGTTCTGTGCTTTGAATAACTGGTTTTGTAATTTTAGACTCAGACAAAGCTATTATGACCACACTAGGACATACACTGTCCCTGTCCATGTCGCCAGATCACGTCCCAGGAAACAAGGCACACTGAACCAATGCTGAGCCGCCGTCTGCTAAGCTGGCCCAATATTGCTTCAATGTGTCGTGTTTGGTTATACGAAGTCATTAAAACATGAAAACAGCACTACTATGCAAAGTCAAAAGGCAGTATCTGCTTACTTATAAAGTAAGCAGATACTGCCTTTTGGCTTTGCAGGGCAGAATCCACAGCTCTAAACATGCTAAAAGGTAATTGAAATATCTGACGTGGTGAATTTATGTGGTGAGGGAGTTTTATAATGGGTTTACCCTTTCACTGTTAATTCCCGTTCTAAATCCGTTTCATCATGTTCATTAAGAAATCAAATCACTGTTATTGGGAATGCAATTGGACATCAAGATTTGCTAATATTTCGGTCTCAAATTAAAAATGACAAGTAATTTTTGCAAACTTGAAGTTTCGGGTCGCAGTAGATAACTTGACGGGTAAAGGGTACATGATACCCTTTCCTAATTGTTCACAAACTATAAGACAGATTCACATTGAATTCATCAACCATGGTGAAGGAATTTCGCGGACTCCTCATTGATTTATTTATTAAACCAATTTACACAGCGACTACACTGAAAATTTCGCACAGTCTTGATAAGTAGGCCTATGTCAGAAGCTAGACCATTTGACAAGTAATGGAATTCCAAGACGAAGCTAATGGGTTTATAGAGGTCGACATTTTTTATTTAGGCCTACTACATTAGCCACTACGTTAAGCAGACTAATTTTTGAAAGTGTACAATATTTTTCAATGAAAAGGGTAGTGGCCTCGTGACTAGGCAATAGTGCTTGTACAATTTCATTAGAATTGGTTGAGAATTGACTGAGAAAACAGCGAAAATAATTCACCACGGTTAATGTGAATAGAACTATAATCATCTGATGTGTAGCAAAGAGACAAACAATACTTTAAGGAAAATCACAATTTATTAGCTAGGATATTGGCACTACTATATATGATCAACGCACATAGTAAGTCAAAAATAAGCGAGACATGTTGCTGAACAATGCTATGTCTTATCAAAACAGAACATACAATAAAAATACAATTTTGAGCTAGAAAATTTACCTTTCACAATATATTCACACCAACAGCAAAACTCACTTAAAATATCTACAATGAACAAAGGTATAACATAACAAACTAGAATACATCGACACATTAATCAACAGTTTGTGCTTTTGTTTGAAAATAATAACCAGCAGTGATCAAAAGTTGGCACAACATCTGAACAGTGCTGGCTCAAACCAACTACTGATATAGTTACAAAATATCTTCAACATCTCCTTTTTTGTTAAATATCTTGCTGAAAAATATAACGCAATTTGACAAAATATTATTTTTAAGTGCCAGATTTTTTCTAATTCTCGCAAGTTGTTCAACATAGCAATAGCCCAACACAAGCATGGATGAGATTTTTAGTGCATCGCTAATCCCTCCACAATATGCCCTACAAGCTGTTTGGTCCACAATAGTTGCTGTGAAGTACCCACAGATAGTCTATCATAAATTGTATGCAGGACAATCACGAATTTACATGGCGAGAGTTGAACCAGCCTTGGCCCATGCTGGTATAATATTGGGCCAGCTTCGCATACGGAGTCAACCCGATATAACCTGTTATCTTAACCCTTTAACCACAGGTGCCGCATATATTCGGGTTTTTATAAGCACCACATTTTAAATATGTTTAAGATAAAATGTGGCATCAAACAGCAAGAATTGAAAAGAGTTCACCTCCATTTTGTCAAATCTTAATAATTTTCACTCACTTGAAGTTGTGGATCGCGTCAGCGAGCCACAACTTCAAGTGGGTGAAAATTCAAATTGAATAATTTGGCGGTTAAAGGGTTAACAAATATGCCCAGTATTAGACTGATTTCAGCAACAGAGTCAAGCTCAAGCGACATCTAAAGTACCTAAATATTATACTAGTCCCCTTCATTGCCTAGTTTACTGAGCCGCTGAAAACATCACAACCAGAAATAGAAAAAAATGATTTACTGAGAAAATAATCAAATCAATGTTAGGGGTCACTGCTGGGAGTTGGATACGCTACCATGGCTCTAGGTATTCTATTTGTATATTTTCATTTGATATAAGGTTACTCCTAGTGGTATACTAACCAGTAGTTTTAGAGGAATGGCTTAAGCAAATCTGAGCATATTAAAGTTTCCCATCTACCTGTACAAAGCTGAATACTTAGTAGTCGTCTTGTTTTATTATCATGCTTCTAATTATGTACCACAGAAACAAGCGCAGAAGTCTCAACAACATTCAACTATAATAATATAGCAATGTTAACTTTTCAAAAGCCATATAAGAGGTCTATTGCTATTTACAAGATGATATAGGAAGCAAGATACATTCTAAATCTCATTGAATTGCAAAAACATCATTATGTTCATAAAAACTAAATGATATCACAACTTCCAAAACGTTTGTATGGTTTTGCCAAAAAACATACCATTATTAACACATTCAGTGCGGGGATTGACTTCAGACGTCAGAAGTCGATCCCCACACTGAAAGCCGTTGACCCATAAAATAGGTATTCAAATGAAGAGGAAAGAGCTAACCAAGACATTTATGATGATATCAAATTGAAAAGACCCTTTGGTCTCCATGATGTTTACAAAAATATTTCAGCGTTGTAAGAGTTGATTGCCATTTCCATTATCAAATAGTATACCATTATAACCCTTGCTTTGCTAAGCCCCTGTAAAACAAAATAAATGTCACAAAATATCACAAAAAAGTATTTTGTGATACATACTGTAACAAAAAGTGTCCCTCTTTTATGCGTTTATTGAATGAAAGGGAATAAATCAGTGATGAGAGAGACTCCTATTATATTTTGGGTATAAAAGGGTGTATCTGCCGCTTTGTAAAGTGGCAGATACACCTTTTCATATCCAAAGAGATGTATTGTTTTATCACACACTTAACCCCTATAACACTGATGTCGGCAATAACACAATTTTATTAACATCAATGTGGGGCCAGCGTGGGCTCAGCATTGAAACATCATTAGGTGACGTACCTTGAAGTTTAAAGGGCGTTACCTGCTAGCTGTATAAGTAAAATGTGCTAACCAGCGTAGTAGATAGTAATACTGTTCTTGTTCACAAATTATACAACTGTACGAGTAAAAATATTTCTAATGCCCGTACACCCATAACATAGGTATACAAATGAATCGGAAAGAGCTGAATAAGACATTTTTGATGATATCAAATTGAAATAAACCCTTTGGTCTTAAAGGTTTTTATAAAAATAATTCTGCGCTTCAAGGGTTAAGCAGGCACCAGTTTCACCATCATAATGAATAATTGAAAAGATTTTTGTTATTATCGAAACCTGTGACTTGCGAAGGTTAAAAAGATCCGTTTACAGTGGCCAGCACTTCTGTAGGATTGTGCTGCAAGAAATACATTGCCTGGGATCAAATCTATTAATCCAGGCAAACACTATGTATCTTTCCACATCACTGGGAAATCAGTCCAGCGATACTCTTACTCTCTAACCCTATAACATTCAACTATTTGATTTTATTCCCCTTATGATGTGACCTGATGTAGGTGTCGCTTTATGGATGGATCAGCTTTAAATTCCAATCTAGTTCACCAATGTACACCATATATGCATGCACACACCATGTGGATGTACACCAATGCTAATGTACACCCCATGTGGATGTACACACCATATGGAAGTACACACCACGTGGATGTACACACCACATAGATGTACCCCCATGCGAATGTACAACCCATGCGGATGTACACACCATATATATGTACACACAACATGGATGTACAAACCACATGGATGCACCCCCATGCGAATGAAAAAAATGTGTATACCATCAATTTAAATTACACATAAGACATTAAAACAGAGTACTTGGACAGGTAAAGCAGATCATATTCTTTTCTAATATCATCAGATAATTATAATAAACATAATATCACTGGTTGAATATCCTCACATTCAGCTGGCATTATCAACCATCACTCTGAGTATTAGGTCAACTGTTCAGAGCATGTATTCTCGTACAAGTTACAATAAATCACAGGCTTCTGATTGGTCGAGATGGCCATCTCGACCAATCAGAAGCCTATCATTTATAGTAAATTGTACGAGAACAATTGCTGTTTCATGTTCTATACATGTCCTTCTTTGCAATTCTGACAAAAAGCCCATACAATTATTTTAAATACATTTGTTTTCAAATTTAAAATACTACACTGACACACTCGCGCACACACCCTCAATAACTGTACAACGTATGCAAGTAAATATGTTAAAATCAAACAATTAAAACAAGAGAACAAACAACAAAACTAGCATGTTGATATTTGCTATGAGTATCTGACGACTAGGGTATCTCGTCCCCTCCAGGTCATAAGGTGTTAAGTACCTCTCTGTCACTTATCACCTTGTTATTCCTAATAGGACGACCTGTGTGAATGGCGTGAACACATCATAATGATTGAGCAAACTTATAGTGACTAAATGCGATCTTCCCCAGAAAACAGTACAGGTTGAAACAACCTACCTTCATCATGATTAACCCTTAGAGCACTGGTGTCGATATATACTCTGCTCTGCAAAGCCAAAAGGCAGTATCTGCTTACTTGTAAAGTAAGCAGATACTGCCTTTTGGCTTTGCACGGCAGTACTGTAGTCGACTATAGTATTGTTGTCTGATGTTTCCCCTTGGATGTGAAAGGGTGTATCTGCCACTTTACAGAGTGGCAGATACACCCTTTATATCCAAGGGGACGTTATATATAGCCATATTTTAGAAATTAAATTTGTCCCAAATCTGCAATAATCATATACATTTTGATCTAAATTGAGCAAATTCAACTAAATTTCACCCACTCGGAAGTTGTGGATCGCGGTAGTGAGTAAACTTCAGCTGGGTAAAAGATTTAATTTATTATCTCAGAGCTGTAAGGGTTGATGTTGCGGCAGCGTCACAGACATGGTGAAACTGACACTAATACATTATAATACAGGTAGTTTATCTACATGGAGACCACAGATTACACCACAAAAAGCAAACCTACTACATCATTATGTTCAAATAAGATCAATCTGATGCACTGAATGCAGCTAACAAGCTTCCCACATCCTGCCTTGCTGAAGCTCCTGTGACATGCAAATTGTAATACAGTAGAACTATAATAATGACATTATATGACTGCTGTATATGCCGGACCAAGTATGGTACTCTACACCGAGCAATGATAGAGTGGCTCAGCCCGTCACATGACGAGATCAGCCAATGAAATTCGCCATTCAGTGCCATTAGGGTGAGAATACCATACTTGGGCCCATATACCTACATTTTTTCTGGCTTTATTTTTCAGTTATTATCTTTAATTCATTTCTTAGCTGTGCATCTACCACGATTATATGATATATTTACACCAGCCTCGCAGGAAAGCATTTAAATTTAACAAATCGTCCATTGGATATGAAAGGGTGTATCTGATACACCCTTTAATACCCAAGGGGACGCAATGACATTTTTTGTCGCCTGTAGTAATGACAAAACATTAGTAAATGGGTGAGAACATAAGAGTGTTGGTCTCGTCACATAAGCGAATGTTGAGAAGTATCAAATTGGCACTTGATAAGACCCTGTATCTAACCTAACAGATGCAAACCAGTTGGTGAACATGGAGTACACATGAACCACATAGAAGACCTTCAAAATGTTGGGTCAATGTCTCCCACACTGGCCCAACATAAGGTAGGTGTACTGGTTAGCTAGTCTGGTGAAACAGCAGAGAGCTAACTATAATAAATTGTGAACCTTAATTAATTGTGTCTACATCAAAGTGCGCATATAATGCACAAGTTTCGATTCTCAAACAGATGAGTGGAGAGGCGGCTTAACAGTGTTCAATTTATAATAATTTCATTATCTGAAATACCAGCTAATCAAGCAATCAAGCAAGCAATCAATCAAAAAACAAATCAAGCAATTCAAGCAAAATATTTGTGAGTTCCACGTAATTTTTACAAATTATAAAATACACTCCATTCTTTTGAGAAACACTGCATTCTCAACCACAAATAATTTGTGGTTAAGAATGCAGTTCTTCAGATTGGAATATGTTTTGATTTAACATGTACAGAAGTATTTTTACACATTTAAATTGGTTAGTTGTGGTAGCGAGACATACCTTCAAGTGGGTGAACAATAAAATGCACAACTATGAATTTTATGTTTTGATTCAACTTCTACGGAATTATTTTTTACACACTCGAAGTTGTGGGTTGCCGTAGTGAGACATAACTTCAGGTGGGTAAAAAATAAAATGTATAACTATGAATTGGTCAAGATCTGAGATCGAAGTTTATCAAAGCACCAGGCCTAGTTTATATGCACATACAATCTACCTTTATTTCCCATCCCTAGCTCATTCGAAATGTGATTAATTACGTGATTTTGACAATGAATGTGCATGTGATACACCAGAAAAAAATCATCAAGTCCTTTCAGTTTGTTTATTTTACACACATGATGTATGATGCATTATCAAATAATTATGGTTACACAGTGCCTTAATACCACTTGAAGCAATTATGTCACAGAAAAATATTAACAACCCAACTCCAGCTTCAAATTAGAGGAAAGTAGGGCATACTAGATAAAGGGTGTGGTGTACATTTGCCAGTGGATACACACTAGACATAGAGTTAAATATAACTAATACTGAACGCTTAGATCGATATGCTAATCAACTGAACATTCTGCAGTAAAAGTGAGTGAATATATGGATTTTACGTGTTTCCTGCACCGTTTGGCCAAATAGCGACAGGAGGAAGCCCGAAGCCCTACTCTGTTGTGTAAGACTGTGCACAATACCACCCAGTAAACACAAGGCATTGAAACAATGTTGTTTCAATGTACTCTGTCTGCGACGCTGGCTGAACATTGAAACAACATTGGTTCAGAGCCTTGTGTTTACTGGGCATTCACAGCGCTGCACACTCCAGACCCTTGAACAGTGTATAACCCTGATGACTAGCATCCGGTCAAGACGTCCTGATAGTGACAGGAACACTTCCAATGTGAGGATGGTCCAGCCAGAATTTGAACCTGGTCCCTCCAGGATACGAGTCCAGTACAGAGTCGAACCATATCAGCCATCAGTCATGTTGGTAGGCTAAAACACACTGTTGTTCTGGCCAACGTTTACCCAGCAAAGACAAAACATTTGTATAACATTTGTACAACATTTGTATAACATTTGTACAATGGCCCAATGTCAAAGACATTGGGCCGACGTTGTACAAATGTTTTGCGCCTACTGGTTAGACTTTCCTGACTTCCCTAAAAGCCATGAAAGTCAAAAAGAAGGCTACATTGCAGGTATGTAATACTGTGTCAAGTACAAGTCGATAACAGCCGGTAAAACATGTAGTGAAGAAGAACATGCAATAATAAAATTAATTTTAAATGTTTTCAAATGTCAACATTACTGGACAACAGCGCGTTATGGCTCTAATTAATTTACAAACAAATCATGTATAGCCTGTAAAGTTGTAAATGAATGAAAATCCTAGTGGCAATACTCACTCTAACATATGCAAAAAAGGTGGTGCGTTTTTATAACTTTAAAATTGCCTAATTAGGAACAGCTAAACCTATAAGTACATGTATGTAATATTTGTTGCAGTTTTAGTTTACAGTGCAAGTATATGAAATAAGTCATTACACAGTGTTAATTACCTATATGAGTTACACTGTTGTCTAACATTGGCTAAGCGTTGAAACGAAATCTAGACGTTGTTCCATTTTTAGCTGATGTTGACTATGTGTGACACGTTGCGATATTGTGGCACGGCAAACTCCTGTGACAATCAGTGCACCAGTCGTTTTCTATGTTCTGCCACTAGACCTTGAAAATAGAAGGGTGCAAAAAAATGACTAAAAAAATTGCGCATACAGGTAGACTGCCACATTAATGTCGGGAGTTACATTTCATGATTCATATTTTACTGAATGACAGACAAGTGGAAAAATATAAATGGACTGGATTTTAACTCATCTGATAAATTTACTAGTTAGTCTCTCTGGGAAAAAAATAATCTCTCATTCACTAGACATGTGCAAAGTACAACTTCACACAATCTCCATTGTCTAATAGTGTCTGTCAGCAAACACAAGATGTAAACCCGAAGCTGGTTTAATGTTGGGCCAGCGTCGTGAACGCTGGCCCAACGATAAACCAACTTTGGGTCAACCTGTCGTGTTTGTTGGTAGTGTGTATTAGTATTTCGGATGACTATATTTGCAGTTGATGTTCCACGGTTGTCCATCCAGACATTTGACGTGATGAGGTGAACACCTAAACACTGCTAAAGGGACGGTTGTATACCCAGCTGGTCTGTATGGTGTACTGCGGCGAGCAAAGTCAAAAGGCAGTAACTGCTTAAAGTTGGCAGTTAATGCCTTTTAGCAAGCTGTTTCCTTCCTTTCCTTCTTTTCAGTTAATCCTGTTTTGGGGATGTGGTGATTTTCTTACAGAGGGAGGCTGGTGTAGGCACAGTGGTTTTGATAAGAGCCAGGTGGATGAGTGAGTCAGAGACCCACTCGGGCATGAGCCTGAGGGGCATGCTGATGAGGAAGGTGTCCAGGCCAGGCTGGTAACGGGTCCTAGGGAACCAGCTCAAGGTGGCGTGCTCATATGAGTCGACAACCAGGTCCAGCTTACTGGACGCCAACAGCGGGATCGTCTGTCCGACCATGGTGGCCACTGAAACACAGAAAAAACAACAATTACACCTCAATAGAAAAATACGTGTTATGAGTAAACCTTCTACTGCTAGACCCGTATATATATGCTACAGCGCCTCACAACTTCAAATGGGTAAACATTACTTCTATCTGTGCAATTTTAATCAAAATATATATGCCCTGCAAATTTAACCTTTACAATGCCGGGATCGACTTTAGACGTCAGATTCTGACGTATAAATTCGATCCCCGCACTGTACGAGTAGAAATATTAATAATGGCCGTAGACCCATAACATAGGTGATTTTGAATTGAAAAAAACCCTTTGGTCTCTATGGCTTGTACAAAAATATTTCAACGTTTTAAAGGTTAATGTTCACTTTTATTACAAATCATATAGTTTGAAGGAAAAAACAAAGTGCCTGAAAACGGCTAGAGACATGATTAGCATATCAACCCTTGAAGCGCCGAGCTATTTTTGTATAAAAAAACATCAAAGTGTTTTTTTCAATTTGAAATCATCATTAAAGTCTTAGTTAGCTCTTTCCGATTCATTTGAATACCCATGTTATGGGTCTACGGCCATTAGAAATATCTTTATTTATTATTTTCTTACAGTGTGGGGGTCGACTTTAGTCGTCAGAATCTAAAGTCGATCCCCCCACTGTAAGGGTTATATCGCTGAGCAAGACTACAGTCATAATTAATCTGTTTATTAGATGTTTAAAGCACTGTTATTGGGAATGAAATTAAACAAAGATGAGTAATTTTCAGCCACTTAAAGTTGTGAGTCGCGGTGGCGAGACACAAATTTTTGTGGGTGAAAATTAAAATTACTTATTTTAGCGGTTTGAGATTTTTCTTGAACACTTACATCCGCCGAGGAAATCCTCTCCGTATTCTTGTTGTAGTTCAGGAGTCAGCTTATCCCACTTACGCTGCAAGATCCCCCTCAGGCGGTCAGGGTGGTTCATAGGGGTGCGGAAAAATCCAGGTTCTACCAGATGTACTCCCACACCGAAGGATTTCATTTCTCGTCTGTACGTAACATAAAGAGACAATATAATCATATATCTCCAGAAAGTAATTACCATTAAAACAAGTCAATTAAATTACCTATAGATTGCACTATTTAGAGCATTGTTTTTTTAATTGTTGGCGTTGTTGGGTTACTGGAAACAAACAATTATTCTATATATATATGCCAAAACATCTAACATTTCTAAGTCTGGTGCATTACTTAGCTGTAAAATTTAAATGGGAAGAATACAGTTAAAATGAACTAAGAATGTATATCAACCGGCAGCAATAGATGTAATTGTTTTGTTGTGGTACACAAACACAAGTTGAGAGTAAATCTATTTAAGGAGAGCTCTGTGTCTGATAGTGAATCATGTTCCATGCCTTTTAACCTTTCATCTGCTAAGGGCAACTAAAATTGTTTTTAATCGGTTTTATTAAACGATCAAATCACTGTTATCCAGTTATCAGGAATAAAATAAGCGGTCAAAAATCAAGATTTGCAAATGTTAGGTCACAAATTAAACAGATATGGAAACTTTTCAGCCACTTGAAGTTGTGGGTTTCGGTAGCGGGACACAACTTCAAGTGTGTGAAGATTTACATTATTTAATTTAGCCTTTAAGATCTCCCACAATCTCTAGCACTAAAACTACATCAGTCTCAAGACATACTATTCTAAGTATTCAAATACATACTATTAAAATAATTTAATAAGGTAATCTTCACGTGTCAGGTGTGCAGCGGCATCGGTAACCATGATACTAGTAACTGTACATTCTGATTTGTGTCAAAACCAAAGGCTACAAATATCTAAGTAGATTACGAGGCGTCACCTGGTGACTAATAAAAATATATTACTACAGCTAGTGTATACATAACACATACATCTATAGTCACCAGGTGGCTCCTTCTAGTACCGTCTATGCTATGCACATCATATAATTATATCAGTCGGTTTTATGGTCTCGTTTCACTCACTACACTTGTAAGCTAAACTAGGCTTTATGTTTGAGTTTTACTTTCGCACGTATACCTATTAACACACCATTGCTCTTCGAAGCTGGAAATCGCACTGGACGAAGCTGACACTCAGTAATTTCCAAAGACAATGCTAGAAACCACACTCGCAAATGACAAATCAGTCAACAACGCGTAGCTAGAAAGTAAAGGTTGCTTTCCAATAACCACATATTCATATCAGGTGGTATTTAAACAAGACAAAAAAATAAATTGCTCAGACATCCAAAGTTACAGATCTGTCTACATCAGATATCGACGGTGTGTATAATTTAACCCTTTCAGTGCGGGGATCGACATGTATAGACCATGGCACCGCACCACGAAAGACGAAAACCTGTATATTTATGGACATAGATCCATAACATAGGGATTCAAAAGAAGCGGAAGACCTAACTAAGACATTTGTAGTGATTTCAAATTGTGGTTTATACAAAAGTATCTCAGCGTTGTAAGGATTAAATTTCAAAACATAAAATAAATCGATATACATGTAACGTTCATTAAAGGTAGATTTTTGGCATAGGTATTGTTCTTAAATTTATACAAACTGAATGATGGAGAAAACGACAGAAAATACATATCAGCGGATCATAGAATCGAATATGCACCATTTTGGCAGAACACAATTCACTTAATTAACACTTGCTTGATACAGCCTGTTGGCAGCACAGTTTTATAATACCTGCTTCCGTTGCTAGATGTATAATATAGAAAAGTGGGGAATCTCACATTTTGGACATTGAGGTGTACCGAGCTCCCTCACGACGACCAGTAATCATATAGTGGCCGCCATCAGATAGTTCGGTACACATCAGCGTGAGATTCCGAGCTTTTCTATGTTTATCACTCATATCAACGGGAACAAGCAAGCTTTGGTGGGCAGCAGGCCTGCGGCATATGCAGCTCAACAAAAAAATACAGTGCCAGATTGTAAGTATACAGACCGGCTGGCTTGTCAAGCTGGCGTCGCAAAAACTATCAGTCATAAAAAAAAGATCATAAAATATGTGTGCTCAGTGCATGCGATATATTCACCCGGCTGCCTAGGACAACCATTTTATAGTGAACAACCAGACGTTACATGTGTATCATATTATATGTATGTGTATCATAGTGGCACCTAAATAAAGAAACCTTGGAATTAAGTTTGATACAATACATGCAGGCCTTCAGATTTGAAAATCGGTGGCGAGTGAAAAAAAGCTCACCTAAAAGTGGTGAGGTGAGTGATCACTCACCACAATTAACCACAATGCCAAACGGGTTAATGAAATTAAAAAAAAGGATTTGAGGTTAAAAAAAACTAACAACATCTGAGGCCAGAACATATCATTATGTGTGTTGCCCATTTGTTGTCATTTGTTGAAATTTATTTTATTTTTCATTTTATTTTGTCGAAGATTTATTTTATTATTTGAACATTCACTTCCACATACATGTCTTGTCTGTTAATATTGTACGTGTTGTAATGTATTGTACAAATATTTATTACAATTGAATGACCCAATAAGATGCCAAAATACAACCTCCTATTTAAAGCTATTATTTTGACATACCGTATTTCATCAATTTAAAATATTAGCACAGTGCATAGTCTAGAACTTAGTAGATCTTAGCCTATTTAGGTACCGTAGCCTATAGGTATGACATTAATTCTAGTGTTGGTCGGCAATTAGACCAAGTCCCCTGGGGTTTGCTCACTGGAACTTACTGTCAAAGCAACATTCATACAAGCTGAGCTAAATCCCTGGTTATGCACATCCTGTCATTGGCACATGTAGGCCCTAATGCCCACTACACCTGCTAATATTGTGGTAACTACACCTGCCAATGACAGAATGGGTTATGGCCTGATACTCCAATTGGAGGGTGGTTGGCTGATAATTTCAAAGTCAAAATTTGTGCTGCAGAACGATAGAATCAAATAAACATGAGACTTTAACCCGGTGGTGGATTACTGTTGGCCCGCCGACCGCCGTTTGCGAATCTGGCCCAACATCAAATCAGCATGGGGCACCGTCAGAGCCTCGTGTTCTAAAAATAACCATTCACACACATGTAGCCTACACCACAAGCAGTCAGATGTAAACAATAGCACGTGCGCATGCGTGCAATGCACATCCGCCGCAGATGCGCATCAGTGTAATACTGGGACTTCCAAACAAACACAGGACAATCGAATGGCTGTTTGCGTCATTGACGCTTTTGCGTTGTTTTGCTATGACACAGAAAATCGTCTATTAATAGGTCCCATTTTCATCCATCGTTGAATTTTTTTTCTTAAGGTAAAAAAAGTTGTTTGACTAAGTTGACACAAAAGTAGCAACAACGAAAACAGCCACTCGTATGGGCCTATAAAATGCATTGGGGAGGTTGGAGCGCCTGGTCAAGGCAGCCAGCTTCCAGGGCTAGCTATCCAGCTGACATGAAGTCGGATCGCTGGCGCTTGAAAAAGCTAAAGATAAATTATATATATTAAACATCGCCTATGCCGGGAGCAAAGCTATAAAATAAGTTTAGGTCACATAATTTTTGATAGAATCGGCGGAATTAAGCAATATTTTACTTCAGAAAATCAATAAAATAAGTTGAATTGCATATGTTTTGATAGGGTCGGTCAGAAATCGGAAACAAACAATATTTTTTGGGGCCTGACGACGTGACGTGCGCTGTATTTCACTCGCCTGACCTCACCTTTGCGTGAGTTATGGTGCGCGTGCGCGATCGCGCACGCTAAATCTGAAGGCCTGATACATGTATAATATGCCTCTACTCTAGTAGAGGAATATTTTGTAATAAACACGATGTAGAGGCCCTCTTCATCATGTTTATGACAAAATAAGTCACAATGCGTAAGTTAGAAAACAATTAGTATCATTAATTCTACGTCTCGAAGCTATTGAAGAGTCTAGGAAGCTGTAGCTCCAAAGGAAAACTTTTTCTGCTAGCACATCATTTTGTCAGCATCTTGGCGTTTAGTTTGAGGGGTGTCTTTGTAATCTAAGAGCTTTACATGTTTAACCTCTTATCAGGTTATATAAATATAGACCTATTTTTTATGTCACCTATTTTAGCCTACATTTCCATTTAATATAGGAGGGTTATCGCAAAGTGGCAGATACACCCTTTCATATCCAAAGACACAAATGATTTGGAGCCCTTACCTGAGACTATCAGAGAAAGCCTCCACGGCGTACTTGGAGGTGGCATATGTAGAGTGCCCAGGCATGGCAAAGCGTCCGGCCTGGCTGGCTGTGTTCACTACGCGTCCCTTGGCCTTCTTCAGTAGCGGCAGAAACGCCTTGACGGTACGCAGCATGCCCAGCAGGTTTACATCCATGGTACGCTGGTAGTCCTCCACCACCATCCATTCTGTGGGGCCCACAGGTCCATCAATGCCAGCATTGTTTACCATAGCCCACAGTCCTGTACAACACACAAAACATCACATTTATAGTAGATTGTAAAATGAAACAAAGTGGAAACTTCAAAAGGCAGATAAGGTTTTTCTTTGTTCTGTTGAGCTTCTCTCCATCAGGAGCAACCTCGCTTGTAGAAACAGGTTATTTTATAGCCAAGTTCGTGCAATACCTGCAATAGAAAAGTAGTTTTAAGCAATAAAACTTTATACAAAAGAACGCGTTCCAGTATTTCTGTAATAAAATGTCAGTACCAAGTTACTAAGCATAGTAATGATTGTGATATTTCTCCAAGAGGTGCTTGTTAATGTATTGTGGGCAGAGGCTATTGACAAAGAAAAAAAATCTAAAAGGTTATGTGATTCATGAGCAGGGCAAGAGAGTATCCCTTCAACTGACACATAACTAATGTACGGCACCAATCCATAGATTCAATGCTATGTGATTTGTCACAAAAATATTACGGTACTAAAAAATCTCCAATGTATCCAATGATAGATACAACTCTCCTTACTTACAACAGACTCTTTCTTCCAATTAATTTTTCAACGTGTCAAAATGTTTTTTTAAACACACGCGGAAACGTCCATTTCATTTGAAGTTGTAACATACATTTACATGTAGTATACTAGTTACATACATTTACATGTAGTATACTTCGTCGCTTTAAAGAACGAACAAAGGGGACGTACATGCATTATGTGTGAATTCACAAAGTGACAAACACGTACAATCTATGACCTTGAACATTGATAAAGATGATCACATTTTAACAATATATTTCAATTCATCCCAATTTTGTATCGCCGTTCGCACTTCGGTGTTTAAATATTTGCATCAACCATGTTTAACCCTTTCAGCGCAGTGACCGACCTTAGATGAGAGCTCACAATCAGTGACCATCATTATCCTTAATGTGATAGCCTATACACTGTTCTTGTCGTCAATTGAGATATAATTGTATTTAAAATATACCATGTGAACAATTAGGTAATCATGGTAATGCCACGGTCCTTATTTTAACATTTTCGAATTGTTGATTCGGAGAAACCAAACGTTGACCTGATATTTATCTGCCTATGGACAGTCATACTGCGACTACTAAAGTCTACATTAAGTTGGCTTAATGTTGGGTCACTGTCCGCGACGCTGGCTCAGCATTATAGCAGCACAGTCGGTGAACAGGTGAACGGCTATATTTTCAATACTGTTTGTGAGAGTGTAATTATTAAACTGTAAAATCGACAGGCCTGGATCCTAGCAAACAGGAGACGTTGAGCCAATGTTGGTTTAATGTTGGGACATAGGCCCAACATTATAGCAGCATTGGTTTAACATCTCTTTGTTTGCTGGGAGAGCACTGAATGAACCAATTTATAACAACCCCGTGTTCATCCATGAACAAAGTAACTTCCCCCTACTACATCATGCACAAGTAGAGGTACAAGTGGCAGTAACGCATTCCCAGGTAAAACGAGGCATTGACCCAGTGTTGTTTTAATGTTGGGCCGACGTCGAAGACGGCGGGCCAACATTAAAACAACAGCGGGTCAATGCTCCGTGTTTGCTTTGCTGTACGCTCATAACAGGGCATCTGGTACACATGAAACATGGTGTGACCATGATCACTAAAAACATCCCACAAATCAATAGATACTTACAAGCGAGATTCATTTGAACAAAATCCCACTCTCATCTTAATAATAATTTATCCCCTGCATTTTAATTACTATCAAAAATTATGCAGTTCACTGAATCTAAAAAATAATATTACATAAAACTGATAAATGAACAATGTTGAACCTCCTGATATTGTGTCATCAACAAGAGAAACATAATATAACTTTATTGTAACTCATACAGTTGCGACATAAAATTAAGTTTTTTTGAATTGTGTCACCCCTTCCTAGATCATAATGTGCCAGTCTGTCTGCCTGGTCTTCCTAACTTATCAGATCTGTGCAGTATAACAGGTGTACATGTACAATAAGCATAAACATTTTTTTTGCAAAAAAAAAACGAGAAAAAACGCTTTAGAGGTGAAGTGAAAGGGTTTGTATACCAGGTCCATAATATATTGGCCGAGTGACAAAATCGACAAAACTAGACGCGCAATGCGTCATCTCCTTTGGTAACGCGTCACGCGTTCTTTTTGCCTGTCACGTGATCGCCAATGGGGAGACCAGACACGCTGAACATGCCCAGCATACACAAGACGTTAAACCAATGTTGGATTAACGTTGGTCCACCGTCGTAGACGGTGGACCAACGTTAAAACAACATTGATTTAACGGCTTGTGTCTTCTGGGAGTATTGTAATAATGTCGGGTCGACGTCGCAGTTTTTAAGTTTTCGATCGCGGTAGCGAGGCGTAATTTAAAGTGGGTGATCATTTAGAATGCATAAGGACAAGCCTTTGGGATCTATTATACAGTGTTATACATAAAGCGTTATTAGGTTATCATGGTTATTGTCCGTTTGTCGTGATGTTACCTGGTTAATACCTGAGGGCAGACAGACTGTCTATATACCAGTTATACCGGAACGTTAACGAACAATTCATAATTTATGTTGTGTGCATACGAAACAAGGCTATTCCTGCTATTCCTAGGAAATCGTTCATCTGATCATGTTTGGGCTTGGCTGTTACTTGCACTGACCAGAATATTGTTATTCTTTTTGGCAAGACGGAAAAGTTCCGATCAAAAACTAACTGTCTAGACAAATTGCAGTAGTTAAAATGGCCGTGTACTATGTAGGCCTAATATTGTAAAAGGAAAACGATTGAGAGTGGGTTTGCGTTAGTTGAGCATTGAATATTATTCCCACGCTTATTTAACTCAACCAGTCGCTAGTTTTTTTGTATCTTCAGGCAAATTAATCACATACCCAGACAGCCGGATAGGAGCCGGAGACGGGTTTCTTTGTGTAGTTTAATGCTGAAGACTGAGTTCAACATGTTAACGGACAGAATAGTCATACGAGTAGCTACATGCATAGTAAAATTTTGACATCGAAGGAATTTTGTTAATTTGCCAGAATATTTAAAGCATCTGCACCAGTCCAGTCTCAATTGCGTGCCGCAAATCACATGGCTAAGTGAAGATGATTTAACCCTTTGAGTGCGGGCGACGCTTTTAAGCGCATTCATACTGTTTTTCCACAACTAAAATTTGACAGAAATTAAACAAATATGCATGTATAAATCTTGAGTAAAGCCCCCATTGTGAAATTTAGCAGGTTTAATTTTTAAGTGAGGAGGTATTTTCCTTTCATTTGAAGTTGGCAATTGCGTGAGCAATGCCAACTTCACATGAAAGGAAAATGTTAAGTAGTAATGAAGCACTTAAAGAGTTAAAGGGACTCCGTGGGATGACATCAATTTGATATTTTGTTTTGTATGCAGCAGTGTATCCCGCTGATCAGGATTTATGATTTAAAACAGTATTTTTTATAAACATTTCTAAGAATCTAGATATAGCCCAAAGGATGGTTGAATGCTGGCACAGAATTGGGCCACATGTTGTTGCCGTCGGCCCAGCGTTGGGCGGACAATCAGTGGTGAATGGGGTTCCCCAATCCTTCAGTTTCGCACACCAATTAGCAGCGGCGCGCTTGTGATGTGACATTGATAATGCTGTCTGACATGGCAGTATACAACTTGGAAATAAAACTAGTGAAGGTCTTTTTCAGTGCTTTTAAATTTTTTATGCTTTTTTTGTATTTTTAGTTAAGATCGGTAGGCTATATAACTTCAATCAACTAAATTGTTGAAATTTATACCACAATACCCGCCGTCTTAGATGACATGACCTTACATCAGAAGGGCGCGACCGCTAAATTAGTGTGCGCAACTGACGACAACCTGCAGCACTGATTGTCTACCTAACGCTGGTCCGACAGCAACAACATGTGGCCAAATGTTGTACTAGCCTTCAACCATCCTCTAGGCGTATATAAATAGTTTGTTTGAGTTATCTGTGGATTCTTAACCCTTTGACTTCCAGGCCGGAGTGCATGCCAGGATCCAGATATACTGGTGTAGGAGTTCTATTTTTCGTCATTTGAAGCTGGAATTGCTAACGCAATTTCCAGCTTCAAATGACGAAAAATACATAAATGTAGTATATATTTGACGAAAATTTGTGTCATTTTATGGTTACGTTCATTGACGAATGACGACGGAAATTTCCGTCATGTATGGTAGTGAAAAGGTTAAAAATGTTGAATATATTTTTTTTATTCTGAAAATTTCAAAAAAAATTGAAATCATGATCAGCGAGATTCACTGCTACATACAAACAAAATACCAAATTGACGTCATTCCAAGGAGTACCTTTAACATGCTTAACCAGACTTGCATTAGCTGATTACCGCAGTAAAAATCGACCTAGTCCCTATATTTAGATCCACCCCAGCGTCATGAGACGCACCTGTTAATGATCTCATTGTAGCATGCACGATGTGTGGTGACATGCTTCTGGCGGCAGGATTGATTGTCTCAAAGCCACACAAAAGACACCACATCCTGCTGCCAAAATAAATGACATTTCCTCATTGTCTGCCCAAAAAATAAGAGAGATTCACACTTGATAGAATGCTGTTTTATTTTTGGGCCGAGGTTAAAGACGATGAACCAAAATTTAACCAGCAACGTCTCATGTTTGTTGGGTGGCTATATCATATATCAATCGTCTAAAAAATAGCCGAATCTCTAAGGCATATGGCTTTGTCAAACGAAGTCACCATAAGCCGTTTTAAATCCATTTTATTAGCCGATCAAATCACTGTTATTGAGAAATGACAAGAGCGACCAAACATGAAAATTGGCAAATGTTTGGACTAAAATTAAACAAATATGATTAATTTTCACCCACTTGAAATTGTGGATCGCGGTAGCGAGACACAAATTCAAGTGGGCGAAAAAACGTCAGATACTGACGTTTGACGTTTAAAGACGGTCCCCACGCTGAAAGGGTTAATGACGTGACGTCCAACATGATCCTGGATAAAGATTAGACTGCAGCACGTCAGCATAATCACATAAAAATCTAGGGGTTCATGGATGTCAATTCAGGATACCTACATTTTTATGGGGCTACGTGTATTACAACACACACTGAGTGATAAGTACATGTACGTTGTATGTACCCAAAAACATTATATAAGAGTTCTTTGTGTACCTTTGAAATTTGAACCTCGAGGTATGAACAACAAGTTGTGTCTCGCAATATACGTGATTCACAAGCTCAACATGTTCAAATAACAGGAAATTACTTGGAAATCTATAAATTTGTGATGTAGCAACGTATATCAGGGGTAGAAATTAGCACCGGCCCGCCAGCCAATGGCTGGTGATTTTAGCTTCTGGTCGGTAAATATGGCCTGTAACCTGCCCAAATGGCAGGTAGAATTTTAACAGTAGAATATAATATTTTACTTTCTCGCTCATTTCATAAAATTTGTTGCATTGTAAATGTCGAGTTGCATCCAGATTACAACAATCTAGCTTTACAATAACAAACAACTAAAACGTTGTTTTGTAATTGGAATAAGCCTTAAAGGCGTAATAATAAAATTATGGGCAGTACAAATAGAAACAAATACAGTTTAATCCAGTTGACATCAGCATGGTCAGTGATTGCTCTCGGGGTTGAATTGAAATATGTATTTTTACAAAGTTATAATCATGACGATACCATATAAATGATATATGTATCACCATGCCATCAACTGAAAACGTCTTTGGGTCAGCATACCGCTATAAAATATGATATACATGTTATATCACATAATAAAATAAAAACTACAGAATATATGGTCGGATCTTAATTCCCTGTCATCATGGTCCTTTATTTTGACAGCAACAGTCATTCAACAGCTCGCAATGATCACCATAAACATGATAAATCTCAGCTTTTTACCGGCCTGAGAAGAACTCAGACGTTGAACCAGCGTTAGCCCAGCATTGGTTGAGCTTGTTGATGATTCAGTATTTCCAGGTTATTGTGGTTATTGATGTGAAGTGTGGAGTCATATATCAGGCATATCGCACCTGAATAGATGGTGCCCTGTTGTTTTATGAGGATCGAACTGTTGATCGGTGCCTTGTGTATATCATGTATATGGTCCACCGTCGTATTGTCTCGCTTCCTTAGATCTATACATGTACGGTCATCCCGATCAAAGTTGAAGATCCTTCTTTAGAGATCAGATTCACCCTTTCAGTGCGGCTACCGACTTTAGACGTCAGAATCTGACGTTAACCCTTTCAAGCCTGAATTTACCATTGTCATCTTCATCCACTACAAGCCGCGAATTGCTGCCGCAATTCTCGACTTGTAGTGGATGAAGATGACAATGGTAAATTCAGGCTTGAAAGGGTTAACGTCAGATTCTGTGGGTGAAAAATTGAAGAAAATTGCCATGTATTGGTCAATCAGTTTCATGGAAATATTCATTCTAAAACCCTTAGTTGTTGGAAAAGTAGGTCTGTTTTCAGGGATGTGAAATGATGCTTTAATGCATCGTGAGGACTCAAAGGGTTAATAGACGTCAGAATCGGATGACTAAGTGGGTAGCCGCACTGAAAGAGTCAACTAAATTATACTGGCCGTAGACCCATAACTCAGGTATTCAAATGAGGCAGAAAGAACTGACTAAGACAATTATGAAGATTACAAATTGAAAAAAAAAACTTTGCCCGATCTTGAGTTCTATAAAAATAGCTTTAAGCTCGTTAAGAATATCATAGTCACCAGTGCACCCAGTCCCTGGATCCGACTTATACCGGCCACCCAGGGATCCGGTGTAACAGTTTCAGATTACCCCCCTGTGCAGGTAACCCCCCGGGGTTATCTGAAACTAGTTTCAAGTTACCCACTTTAGTTTCAAATTATCCCTCAATTTTACCGGTTACCTTTTCAATGATACCAATAGATTACATTTTCATCACATGGCAGTGAGACATTTTGTAGAGACACTTTAATCTCCATCGGTAGGTATAAACCACCTTTCACCTCTGGGGCAACTAACGAAAAATATTACGGTAACAAGAAGTTTACAATCACTTTAATCTTCATATAACCCTTTAATATCTATGTCAACTAAGGTGAAGAATTGTTAACTCGAGGTACCCTCCGGTAAGTTGAAACTAGTTTCATCACACCCCCCCCCCCCCCCGGTATGCTGAAAGGGGGGTACGCTGAAACGGCTACACCGGCGTCTTACCCGTGCAACATATTATATAATTAATATATAAGAAAAACAACTAATTTATTCACATAACGTTGGTTTGGCATACAACCGGGCATAGTTTTGGCCCGCAGCGCTGGTAACGAACACGTATGGATGTTAAAAAGATATCGTTAGATCTTTGTATTGTGGAGACGAGACTGAGAGGGTTTGTTTTTAACCGAATAATCTACAGTCTGAGTGATTAATTCCAATCAATTGAACCATTTAACCGCCATATTAATCAATTGAAATGTTAGCTCCCTTGAAGTTGTGTCTCACTGACGCGATTGGCAACTTCAAGTGAGTGTAAATTGTTCAGATTTAGCAAAATGTAGGTCAATGATTCAGAAATGTTGCTACTTTACGTCACGCTTTAACATAATATATTTAAAAGCTGATAGTTATTTAATGTGGTAATAAAAAGACACGAATATAATCGGGACCGGTGGTTGACGTTAACATATCCTATTTATTCTATAATACCCTACGAGGATACAAAGGGTGGGCGTTTATCAGAGGTTTTGTCATGTCTATATAGTGTACTATGGTCAAAGATGTTATTGTCAAATCAGGGGAGTGGGCGTTTATTGGAATATACGCGTTTACTAGTATAAATACGGTACTTAAATTTTAATTACCAAAAGGCTTTTTAATCCATAAACTACTGAGTACATGTAGTAACTTATGTCCCACTTGATGCTGCCTGCCATGCAGTTAAATCACGTATTTAATCTATAATTTGATCAGCACTTGAGAATGTTAGGCAAGGCATGTACAGTGTGCATGACACGAATCTTCAAAAATCAACAGCGTACTAATCTTGAATATATATGTAGACCTGTCTATAATGTACTTCAATGTTAGCAACTTTTGACGAGAATGGATAGAATGTATGTTGCTAATCATGCTAATGTTGGCGATGAGCGGTGAAATTAACCATTTAGCTGCATTTGTTTTAATTTTCCATACATGAATAAAACACTAGATTAAAAAAAAAAAAAAAAATTCTGATAATAAAAAAATACATTATTTGATCACTTGTCTTGTATATGTTGTACGTTTTATATTTTTGTATTTCGTGTCTTGAATCTTTTATGTATGCGGTCCTGGCGGGGTGAGCGTTGAACGTGACTACGGTAAATTTCTCTTTTTATGTAAGGCTGTGGCTAACGGTACGTGATTATGTTCATTAAGTATTGGCAACGTCGTTAACCTGTATTACGTATGTTACCAGTCTAATATAACAACGCAGTATAATTATGTACAGGTAGGTATGTATCATCCTCTTAGAGATGGAGGGTGCTAAACTGCCACTTTGTAAAGTAGCAGTTTGGCACCTTCTGACTCCGAGGGGAGTGCGATATATACCACGTCCAAGCTGAATGGCGATATCTGTTTACTTTACAAGTGAAGTAAGCAGATACTGTCTTTCGGCTTTATTATACAAAATATACTTCCTCAATCATGTCAATTAAGTGGATGCGATGCGTGTTTGAACACATCATACACACACAATATTTTTTCAGCTGTATACTGCCATATAAGCCCGGGGACCGGGGGTAAGAGGTTAAGCATTTATATATCTCTATTTTTATCACTATTATATGTCCACATCATGTACAAATGTCACTCAGAATAAACAATACCCCACCCTACCCCACCCCACCCCACCCCCGCCAATCTAGAAATAGCTTGAATCAAATAAACTATCTGGTCTGGCAATCCGATTCCAAATCCAAATTTACAGCCAATCTAAAAACAGTTTTAGCCAAAGAAACGCATGATTTGTCAAACCGGTTCTAGATCCAACGACCAGACCTTCACGCAGGCAGGTGTGATGGTTTGTTCAATGCGGTTCTAGTTTTATGGTGCGAAAAAACTCTCCGGGTGGATCGGTACAAATCTAACGGGGCCTTATAGTCGATGCCGTAGACTATACAGTGACAACGCTCACCTGACGGCCAACGTTGGATCATTTTTGGTCCAACATACCAGACCGAAGAGAATGAATGTCAAATATCCAATCCATTGCTTGTAGATCGATACCAACATTCTGGTGCATAATAAATCTGATGGTCTGTTTGAAATATAAAATGTCATGCTTGGCTACAAGCTGTCACAGCTGCTACTATGGTCATAAATGATATTGTATTGGCATAAGCACATGGCATAAGAGTAGGATGTTAGATAAATGAAAAAAAGGGAGAAACCGCGGATAACAAAAATTAAAAACCGCGGAATTAATTAGCGGGCATAACGAGCCCACTTCATCTGTACATGTCACCAATAAAGTAACCATCTAGCTATAAATCTGACCTGTAGCTTTTTTCAAATCGCCAACGCATAAAAATGCGAATACAGTAACAGTATGCAGGGATGTGGAAGTTAAAATATGGTTTTGGTATTTATTGTAGATCTGACAGAGCCGGTGTTGATTAATCATGTTAATTGATTGATACAGCAGTGGAGTGTCATCATGATCATGATGATCACTGGGCACACATGGCCCATGCATGTCTAGTCATGATTAATACATCTAATATATCTAGGCATGATGCATTTTTTTCACCTTATATATTATTATTGCCACTTGAAGGAAAACATACACACAAAATAGCTAATTATCCTGTGAATGCGGGCGACAAGCGCATTTTAAACCTTACAACGCTAAATTATTTTTGTTATGTGCTGAATGCTATGGCATTCAGCACATAAAAACGGGCTTCAGTGGTGAAAGGGTCAAACCATGGAGACCAAGGGTTTTTTTTCAATTTGCAATCATCATAAATGTCTTAGTTAGCACTTTCCGCTTTATTTGAATACCTACATGCATGTTATCGGTCCACGGCCATTATAAATAGTTGATTCTTTCAGCGCGGGGATCGACTTTATACGTCAGATTCTGACGTCAACAGACGTCAGATTCTGACGTACATTTATCTGTGTATAAAGACGGTATCCGCACTAAGTGACAGAATTAAGGGTTAAGCTGCTTTTACAACAAAATATCGATTGAAAGTTAGTAAACGTGGAAGTGTGGATATCAAATAAAACATCCTAATATTATAGTCAGTTTTAAACATTATAAAAGGTATATACTTTTAAAACGTAGCGGTATTTTTCATTCATTTGAAGCTGGCAATTGCGTCAGCAATGCCAGATTCAAATGAATGAAAAATGTAACCGCGTAATCAGTGCCATTTTTTGGTGACTCAGCAGTTAACAGGTTATTAACGGATTAGGGCCTAATAAAGTAGGTTTTATTTAAAGTAAATAAAGGCGAGCATGATTTTTTTCGCGTTTGCGCCGGTTTTTTATGGAGATTGTAGCAGCATAAAAGGACGAATTTCGCGTTTGTGTGCGTGTCGTCGTCGCTTGTGTGTTCGCTTTCGCGCTCGCTTAAACATGTTAAAGCGCAAAATAGACCAACGCGAACGAGAGCGTAAGAGCGAACGCGCATGCGACGACGATACGCAACATACGAGAAATTGGATGGAAATTCACATGCTTCTAGTTTGAACATTTCCGTGTTCACCTCCGCGTTTGCCCTCGCCTTGGTGTGTTTTGGTAATTATAAAATATTGTATTGATAACTTTTGGTGTGTTTTGTAGTTAAACATGTTAAAGCGGCTCCTTGGGATGACATCAATTTCGTTTTTAATTTTGTAATGAAGTAGTGTATCCCACAGATCGTAATTTTATTTTTTCAGAGTTTTTAAATATTTTTATCAACATTTTTAAGAATCCAGGAATAACCCAAACATACAGTGTAATAACCTAAAGGATGGTTGCTATATAGCACAGCAGCAACAATACGCGAACAGACGAGAAATTTGTTAAAGCGACTCTTTGGGATGACATCAATTCTCGTTTTAATTTTGTAATGAAGAAGTGTATCCAGGTATCCCACAGATCACAATTTTTTTTTTTTAGAGTTCTTAGATTTTAAAAAACATACAGTGTATTGACCTAAACATGCTAAAGGATAGTTGAATGCTAGCACAGCATTGGGCCACAAGGTGATGCCGTCGGCCAAGCGTTGAGCAGACCATCGGTGCTGTGGAGGACCCCCCCCCCCCGATCATCAGGTTTTCAGACCTATTAAGGGCTGCAGCTATTTTTTTATTATATTTTATTATTTATTTCGATTTGTCATGACAATGGTGTTGTACAGCATAAATAACAGAGAATGTTTGCAAGCACAATATATACAAGCGATGCTGAGTTCAAACAAAAACCATGCTATGACTGGCAGACAATAACAGGTCTCTGAAGACTTCTGCTAAGATCGCCTACCACATATAATAACTAAATAGTAGCTTTCAGTGCTTTATTATTTTTTTTATGTATTTGTATTTTATTTATGATCAGTAGGCTATAGACATGAATGATGATATAGTTTCATATGAAGTAAATTTTGAAAGTGCCAAAAATTCTCATCACAAGTAGCACTGGGCAGTGAAACCTTCCCCATCCTATCAAAAGCCAGGTCGAGTCACAATACTTTCCCAGAGCCACTATGGCTTTACAAATCGCATATATACTGGCTTAGGTCTATACATTCAAGGGCTAGCGATATACATCCACGGGCTATAGCGAGAATGACCTTCACAAGCTTAACAAACTTTAATTGTCATAATCTACACGCACACTCGGTCAAAAGATCTACGCAGCATCTGATAATATATGTATACACATATTTATAATCATAGCATCCTAGGAACACGACACGCTAAGCCAATGTTGACTTAATGTTGGCCCATCGTCTGCGACGCTGGGCCAACATTAAATCCACATTGGTTCAACTGGGTTTACTGGGATAGGTAGGCCTATATTGTATTTAATCATTAACTGATTATAAATGCATCATTATAGTCGTTGATCGAGATGCTGGTGCAGGCTTAGTATTTTGTCCCAATTCAAACAACAAATTGACACAAAAGAGTAATTTGAACCTTTAGAAAGTATATGAATGTGCCTTCAGATCCATGCAGCAATAGCTTATCATCGGGTGAATGCCTGTTCCCTATACTATATAGGCTATATATTGAGTCAATTTGTCATTTCACCATACAAACATTACTTGACGCATTGAGCGCAACATAATTTTACATTAGCGTGTCTTATTTACGGTTGTCGTTGGTCCTAAATCGGACACAACGTTTTATACATTTACTTTTTGTCCTTGGAGTCCATTTATTGTTTCTCCAACATTCAAAGCGGGTTTGGGCACAAAACGACTCATTGTAATACAATGACTATTTAAGCCCTAGAGCACTGACGTCGACATAGTAGTCTTTTTGTGTTTTATTAGGACTCGTCTCACTAGATTCTAAAAGTGAAAGAGCTCTTAAATTTATGATATTAAGAAATTATGCAGCTTGAATTTTAATTTTACAAATCCAAGTAATTTTGGCCACTTTAAGTTGTGGATCGCGGTAGCGAGACACAACTTGAAGTGCCTGAAAATTTGAATTTTATATCTCAAAGAGCTCTGGGGTTTTTCCGTTATGCTCTAAACAATGCTTTGTGGGAGGATGGGATGATCTGATTGTCCTTGTCTCTTTTTTCTCTACATATAGTAATTATTATTTGTGTGAGCCCAGCCGATTATTGTATGAAATATAAAAGTTAGGGACAGTGCTGTTAAAAAAATGCTCACAGCAAATAGTTATCGCCCACTTATGTAAAGTAGCGAAAGCGTATCGAACCAACACATCCTGTCCATAAATTGTAATATATTGCTGTAAAAGCCACGTAATGTATACATACACAGCTCATAAAGGTCTACGGTATACAACCACTACTCTCTACAAAGCCAGAAGGCAGTATTAGTATGCCTAAAAGTAAGCAGATGCTGTATTTTGCCTTTGCAGGACAGAGTGTACCAATTGATGGTGACCACCATCACCTTCATCCGGTCTATCAATGTCAGCCATCACAGCAATATCAATCATACACATTGTGCATGTAGATCAATCAATCAATCAATCAATCAATCAATCAATCAATCAATCAATCAATCAATCAATCAATCAATCAATCAATCAATCAATCAATCAATCAATCAATCAATCAATCAATCAATCAATCATTCAATCAATCAATCAATCAATCAATCACTCAATCAATCAATCAATCGAATCCCACACGGGAACAGCGGGGTTCGAAGCCGGGACACATGCATGACTGGCGAGGCAGTCAGGCGTTCTAGCCATTGCGCCACGTCCCCTTCTCTCGTCGCGTTGGTGTGGACAGTGACGCGATTTTCACGTCTGTGACGAGTGTCGTCGCGTGCCTAATGGCGCTCACGTTCGCGTCGGTGTGTTTTGCATAATTGTTTTCATCCATCCATCTACCAATATATCAATCCATCCATCCATAATACAAGAGCTCAACTCTCTCGGAAGAAAGTAGCACATCCCACTTCAACATGTTAAATTCCCCTAATGTTCTACAGATCGAGTATGAAGCGACTTGCACGTAGTTTGCACTGCGCGTATGATGAATCTGAGAATGGGTTGAACACTGTTATATAGGCCCATGTTCATATGACATTGTAAGGTGATTTAGTGTATCACTGTATCACCGTATACCTCCATACATGGTACACTGTATATAAACACACGTTTTCAAGCATTGCGAGTTTAAACGAAAAAAAACACTACAAAGGAAATTAATACATTATTCTGTGGTAGGTGTATAAATATTTATGGTTATATTAATCCGGAAAGTGCCATATTATAATTATAGAGCTCTTCAAATAAGGAAAAAATACTGATGACAAGAGGACAAGGGTTATTTTAAAGCACGAAGATACAAAGTACACGTGTATCAGGTTTTGTATAGCAGCAGCTAAACATGGACATGTCCCAGCAGACAGAAGACGTTGAATCAATGCTGGTTTAACGTTGATCCACCGTCATAGCTGGGCTAGCTTCAGGCTGCGCTTGTTGTGCACATCCACAACATACAAATGATACAGCTGTATCATCGTTATACCAGTATCCTTGGTTATACACATGCTACACATGACACATGTGTATGAATATTTTAATTACCGGGTATGCTAAATAATTAGCATCACATATTCACAGGATCATTTTATGTAGACCTGTCTGACACTTCGTTTCTAGGGCTGTGACGGCGACGCTACATTTTATGTAACAATGATGTCTGCGATGATGCCTTAAGTAGCAATGTTATAACATTTAATATGCATGGGATTATGCATCTATAATATACTGATATAAATGTATGCATATTTATTTAGTACACTCCCGAGTCTATTTAACCCTCACAACGGTGAAATATTTTTGCATCAACCAAGGAGACCAAAGGGTTTTTTTTTAGTTTGAAATCATCGTAAATGTCTTCGTAAATATTTAATTCTTCCAGTGCGGGAATCGTCTTTAGACGTCAGATTCTGATGTCTAAAGACGGTCTCCGCACCGAAAGATAATAATATTTTAACCATGTTAAAAGAAAGCCATCTGCCAGTAAGTTATAAATGTTAATATTAACATTTATAACTTACTGGCAGATGGCGTTCTTATTTAGTTACAAACCTTTGCGCGAAGAACCAAAGTGTGGTATACATGTATACAAGACGTGCTAAAACAGTAATGTTCGGACGAGAGAGTGTGACTGACTAGCCATGCTAACAGTAGACGACCTTGAAAAAAGTCGATACAACTGTCTCACCGATCAAAACACTGTATGATTGTATGCTTAAATCAATCAAATCACGATGAATAGAAAAGTAATTCACATAAATATGAAAGTACACAACAAAGAGCGTATATGAGACGTGATATAGCTAACAGTGACACGTGTTGATTCTAAAACAAATGGGCGTTACGGTTAAACTCAACATGTTCTTGTTACCAGCGTATTTATAAGTTGGAATAAGTCCGGTCAATACGCTGCAGAATGGACACCTTCGACAGCCGCGCCTACATCTAAACAATCACATCTCGCTATCCAGCAGACACAAAACATTTGTATAACATGTGTACAACGTCGGTCTAACGTCTTCGACGTTGGTGGACTTGGTCCAACATTGCACAAATGTTACACAAATATTGTGTGTGTTTACTGAGCAATGACGGAAGGTTACAAAGACTTTTCAATGCCTTTCAAGGACCACAAGAACAATTTTAAAGGAAATGAGATAAATTGGGTTTAGGCCACCTTTGTGCACATAAAGGCTAAGCTGGGCCAGGAGAACCTCCTGAGCATGGTGAGATGAATGAGATGGCACTGCCTTCCAGACACAGGGTTAGAAATTCGAACCCTGGCGGTCTGAGGCTGAGGACGCTACCTCCCGGACACGGAGAATCCCCGTAATATTGAATATTTACGAGTGAGCGGAGAAGAAACATTTTGGTGCTTTGAAACCTGAATGCCAGAGCGGGGATCGAAACCGCGATCTCCGACTTTCCAAGCAGATAGCTTTAACCACTGCCCCAGGGCCCCCGCATTTCAAGGACCACAAGAAGATTTTTCAACGACCGATAAATTATCCAGAAGAGAGAGCAAAAATTAATGAGTACAGAATGATGTTATCAGGTTATAGTAACGAAGTGTCAAAGGAATAAGCCACCCCCCCCCCCCCCGGCCCCCAGGAGCGGCCGTATCTGTACTCTGTATCTGTACTGTGCTCGTGTGAGCCGGGCAAAAAGGCCATTTCATACAATGTACAAGCCCCAATAACTGTAAATCACACAAAAAAAAAAAAATCTCACGATATTTAGCCCACTTACACAGTGAGCACAAAACATTTGTATAACTTTTGTACAATATTGGACGTTGTACAAAAGTTATAAAAATGTTTAGTGTTTGCTGGAATACACAGTGCTTCTGTATACAAATTATCTGTATTTGATACGTGATGACGTCACAGCAAAACAACAAACGCATCTACTGCAGAAGGTGTATTTATCTCGCGATATTTCCGAAAAAAATCGCTCCCGTATATCTGAAATAAACGCGAAATAAAGCGCTTTATAATAGTGAATCGCACGTGATGATGCCATTCACACATGTATGTATAGGGCGAAAAACTACTCTATCGCGTGACACTTTCAGATTCAAACAGAAACGACGTTTACTGAAATGTCATACAATAAAATGTACATCGGCGACGCAGGCCCAGCATTGGACCAGTGTGATTTATCACGGACGGTGTAAATGGGCCCAATATACAGTGATCTAGGCCTACAGATATACATGATATAAGGCGATGTGTTTTATCGCGTGCACAATGGCTTTAACCCTTTAACCGCCGGTGCCGCATATATTCCGGTTTTCATTTTTTATTAGCACATTAATTACCACAATTCAAATATGTTGAAGATAAAATGTGACATCAACCAGCAAGATTTGAAATGAGTTAACCCCCATTTTGTCAAATCTGAATAATTTTCACTCACTTGAAGTTGTGGATTGCGTCAGCGAGACACAACTTCAAGTGGGTGAAAATTTAGATCGGATAATTTGGCAGTTAAATGGTTAAAGTGCTGTAACATTTTCTTGTATATTTCTCGGTCTATCGCATGATAATAGGTTTGCAGTAGCTATAGTCGGGTTTAGTGGGTGTAGTGGTGATGTATAGACTCGGCGGGGATTTTTTGCAGTAAACATACGGATGTAGTGTAAATAATGCCAAGTGGAATTAGCACACAACTTCCCCGTTCATTCGGCATGGTCGTTCCGTCGGCGACATAAAAACGCCCTCTCCACGACCACACAAGCCAGCACACGATCATATTGTTATCACGCAACCCCATCCCACTGGGCACACGACGCTGTTGCGACGTTGAATCAACGTCATTGACGTTGATTCAATGTCGCAACAACGTCGTGTGCCCAGCACTTGGGATACAGCCAGCGTTTCACTCATCCAACAACAAAACATTTTTTCCTCTACAAATACGCATGGATAAATACAGAAAGTTGTTGGTGACTGTGTAGTGAATGACGTAATTGTGTGGCGTCAGGTCTACTGGTTTATGTGGACATTCTAAAAAACATATACATATACTGACAAGTTAACAAACAGCAGTCCTGGATGGGATATTGCTCCACAACTGGCTGAATGTAGGGCCAGCGTAGCCAGTGTGTGTCAAAGCAGCGTAATTGAAACTGGCCCAATGACATGCACACTTGTCCACAATACCTCAATATCTCATTGTCTCTCATGAATATTTACATAATTGTCTGGCCTTAGGGCAGAACCATGTCTTATTTCACATGTAATGACTTATAATAAAGTAGACGATGCCAAGTATATCATTATTTACATTGTACAAATCTATAACAATAAAAATAATTAACGAATGTGTTTTAACCCTTGACCCTTACAGCGCTGATTTTTTTTATAAAAATCATGGAAACCAAAGGGAAAACAAATGTCCTAGTTAGCTCTTTCCGGTTCCTTTGAATACCTATATCATTGGTCTACGGCCATTAGAAATATTTTTACTCTCCCAGTGCGGGGATAGACTTTAGTCGTCAAAATCTGACGTCTACAGACGTCAGATTTTGACGACTAGAGTCTATCCCCGCGCTGGAAGGGTTAAACATGTCCCCGCGCTGAAAGGGTAAAAGAGTTTATTCCCCTGAAAATATCGAACCAACGAGTACAACACGGCATAATGTACCTATACTATGCGCATCAATAGTCCTCTGGATATCCATAGGGGTCAGATCGTGAGGTTAAGCCGTGACCTTGGAGATGACAGCTATTTTCCCCTGAGCAGTCACTACCGATGCATCAATAAAAACGTTAACAGGTAAATGCTACGGCGATTCAACGTTTTATATTACGGTGATAGAGCGTTGTAACTTGGCTGGTAGTGACAGAAATATGAATGTGAACTGAATGTTTATGAGTCCCATTGATCATGTTCATGTAATAGGCCTAATATCTTGATAATAATGTATGCATATTCATAGGAGCATCTGAAGTAACCTGAAATCTATAGTAAGATATAATAGAGTAGTTTTTTAATGATCATATAGTGTACATGATCATCATACATGGATTTTTTTTTCAAATCGGGGGGGGGGGGGGGATGGGGCGTTTATTGGAATATAGGCTAAGGCGTTTATTAGAATAAATACGATACATATCATAATTTATGTATTAGTACACAAGTCATGGTACAGCCTCAGGTAGGATATTTTGAGTATGAACAGTGACGAATACACCAAAGTACAGTATTTCTAACACAATCGATGGGTTTGTATACACACCCGTTGCCTGGGCTCTGTACTATAACATGACTCATCACTCACGACCCAGGCGTTATATCAAACAAAGTAAACCCCAGCAGACACAGGACATTGAGCCAATGCAGGCCTAATGTTGGCCTACCGTCCAACATTAGGCCAACATTGGGTCAATGTCTCGTGTTTGCTGGGAGTATAGAATTTCCTTGGTTATCAGGTTATGTCAAGGAAAATAGAATCAACTGTATATTCCATGGTTATCTGGTTATGGCAAGTTCCCATCCCATATGGTGTAATGCTGGGTTTACCGGTTACCACCCAGGACGCCGGCCCATTAAACCTTGAATGATGAGATGAAGCTTGTAGTGTTTGCTTCTATCAAGAATTTATAAATTTATAAATTTTTGCTACTATGTAATATACATCCCGTGTTTACTCGGTATACGTGGTTTACTGGCGCTAACATCTTGAATCTCCTCTACATTTGTACATCTATGGGGTAACACATTATGTCTCCGAACACCGCACTGATTGATTGATTTATTTTACTGTCACATGAAAAGGGAAAGAAATAACGTAACTCTTGTGGTCCATTGGGGCTAGATAACGCAAATTTGTAGTCCAATGGAACGAGATAACGTAACTCTGTGGTGCAGCAGAACGAGATAACGTAACTATGTGGTCCAATTAATAGAACGAGATAAAGTAACTCTGTGGTCTAATGGAACGAGATAACGTAACTCTTTTGTCCAATGGAACGAGATTTATAACGTAACTCTGTGGTCTAATAGGACGAGATAACTCAAATCTGTCGTTCAATGGAACGAGATAACGTAACTCTGTAGTCCAATGGAACGAGATTTATCTGTTTATAACGTAACTTTGGGTCTAATGGAACGAGATAACGGAAATCTGTAGTTCAATGGGACGAGATAACGTAACTATGTGGTTCAATTATAGAACGAGATAACTTAACTCAATTTACGCTAATAGAACGAGATATTAAGTCTGTGGTCCAAATAATCAATAATTAATAGAACAAGATAGTGTAACTCTGCTGCCCAATGGAACGAGTTAACGTAACTCTGTTGTCCAATGGAACGAGAGTACGTAGCTCTGTGGTCCAATAGAACGAGATAACCTGATAACGTATCTCTGTTGTCCAATGGAACGAGATACCGTAACTCTGCTGTCCAGTGGAATGAGATAACGTAACTCTGTAGTTCAATAGTACTACATAACGTAACTCTGTGGTCCAATGGAACGAGATAACGTAATACTGCTGTCCAATGAACGTAACTCTGTAGTTCAATGGAATGAGATAACGTAGTTCTCTGTGGTCCAATCACTGTCTTAGCTAGGATTTTTGCATAACTGCCTGTGCATTTCCTCCTTTATAGTGTAAATTTGACAATTTTTGCCCGTTATTTTGACTTTATACCCGTCCAAAAGACGGGTGCACGAGTCGCTGGCTAACACAGTGGGTCCAATAGAACGAGATAACGTAACTCTGTTGTCCAATGGAACGAGATAACGTAACTCTGCTGTCCAGTGGAATGAGATAACGTAACTCTGTAGTTCAATGGAACGAGATAACGTAACTCTGTGGTCCAATGGAACGAGATAACGTTACTCTGTTGTCCAATGTAAGGATATAACGTAACTCTGTGGTCCGATAGAACGAGATAACGTGACTCTGTGGTCCAATGGAACGAGATAACGTAACTCTGTGGTACAATGGAACGAGATAAGTAATGTAGCTAAACTCTGTTGTCCAATATAACGAGATAACGTGACTCTGTGGTCCAATAGGACGAGATAACGTAATTCTGCTGTCCAATGGAATGAGATAACGTAACTCTGTGGTCCAAAGGAACGAGATAACGTAACTCTGTAGTTCAAAAGAACGAGATAACGTAACTTTGTGGCCCAATAGAACGATATAACGTAACCATGGTAACTCTGTAGTTCAATGGGATGAGATAACACAGCTCTGTAGTCCAATGGAACGAGATAACGTAACTCTGTGGTCCAATGGAACGAGATAACGTAATTCTGCTGTCCAATGGAACGAGATAACGTAACTCTGTGGTCCAATGGAACGAGATAATGTAGCTCTATGGTCCAATGGTCTGTATGGAGCGAGATAACGTAACTCGGAAGAGAAATACAAATAATTTAATAGGCTAATGTACATGTATTAAGATTATCGGTCCAAAACACATATCCCAAACACTTAGGGCATGCTTCTATCATATCCGTGACTTTCACAATATGTCAGAAAATGATATCGCTAGATTACAACCCGTTCAAAACTTTCTTGCAAGAGTGGTAACCAGGGCCCCACGATATAGTCGTTCCGTTCCAATTCTAAAACGATTACATTAATTACCTTCCTGTCAAGTTTCGCATTCATTTTAAAATATGCGCAATAACTTTCCGAACCCTAAAAGACAACCAACCTGCCTATCTGGCTGACTTACTTATTCGGCCGAAATGCTCAAAATATCTACGCTCCACAAATTCAAATAGCTTTGTTGTTCCTCGTATAAAGACTACGACTGGGTCAAGAGCTTTCTCTATATCTGGCCCAGCCTTAATAAACGCCCTGCCTGTGCCAATACGTAATGCCAAAACAATCTTTACATTCCGGAAATTACTTAAATCTCACCTATTTGGCTTTCCCACCCTAGCCCTCTTATGGACCTACGGTCATTATATATTTTTTTTCAGTGCGTGGTCGACTTTTACCGTCAGAATCTGACGTCAGATACAAACGTTTGAAGTCGGTCCCGGCGCTGAAACAGTTAAAGGTCGTATGTCCAAGTTTTTGAATTGCGGAGTTACCATTTAAGCCCTGGGCCGTGGATTGCTGTATTCGTTTTACCCAAAGAAATAAACATGCGGTGACTGAGAGCGATCTTGACCCCAAGGTCCGAAAAATGCGCATAACTTTTTTAATGACTGTGTGGGCAGTGCGCTGAGCATGCGGGTATGTAACAGAAATGTTACTGATTCTACAAAACCTGATTATTTGATGACAAGACAGTCCAAAGAAATGTCCCACGATTTTGTGCGGGTTCAATCTGTGGCTGAAACCTGTTTCAGCCACTGGGGCTAGGTGATTGCACGCTAAGCAGATAACCAGATAACGGGGAGTGTTTTAGTGCTTTATCGCCAACAGAAACAATTAAAGCAGCTCCTTGGGATGACATCAATTTTCGTTTTTAATTTCGTACTGAAGTAGTGTATCCCACGGATCATATTTGTATTTTTTTCAGAATTTTCATATTTTTACAAATATTTTTAATCAACATTTCTATGAATCCAGAAGTAACCCAAACAAACTATTTGTATACCTGAAGGACGATTGAATGTTCACACAACATTGGGCCACATGCTGTTAGCATCGGCCCAGCGTTGGGTAGACAATCAGTGCTGCAGGTGTGTCCTCCCGTGTCCTGACTATAAGACACCAATTAGTGGGGACTGCTTTGATCTTACCGTCTGATACGGGGGAATATGTGATGTAAAGTGCTGAATATTGCTGACTTGTTTTGTTTACATGGCAATATACGACCTGGAAATACAACAATTTCACTCTTTTTCGGTGCTTTAAAAATGTTTTTTGACTTTTTCGTATTTTTAGTTAAGATCAGTAGGCTATATAGCTTCATATGAATTAAATTTTCAAAATTGACAACATTGAAAATGTCTCATCCCAAGGGGTCCCTTTAATGACTCTGGTGTAAATCTAAAAAGCCTGGTGATACATTACCAGGGTGTCACTAGATATCAACAGTTGTTTAGTTATATTGTTCATAACAAACTTCAAGGGAAAACAACATTGTGAACATTTAATTCAATGTATGGGACGAACGATTAGCCTTGAGCATGTTGAGAGCACTGAGCTAATCAACTGTAATTTTCCCAAGACGTGAAATACAAGTAATAATGTTTATTGGATCATGACCAAAGAGAAAAATACGAGACCTATACTCAGGCTGGTAAATTATGAGTGATACACTGATGGCAACTTGTATGGTCACAAAACATCTATCAGTATGTACAGTAATCAATCATTGGTTTTGGAGTTCTACATCAGCCATTAGAAAGAAGTAGGGTATGTTTACTTTATCTGGGCTTCGATCTTCCGCTTATAACAATATGCATATAATGCGACGTCGATCACACCCACGTAATCATGATGATAATAGCAACACACATTTCACAAATTTATAGTTCTTCATTGTATTACCATATAAATGTATAGGCCTATACGCAGGCTGACCGGATGACTTTTTTGTCAACCATGATCAGAATTTCAAGCTTTCAGCGCGGGGACCGTCATTACATGTCAGATTCTGATGTCCATAGTCGATCCCCGCACTGAAAGAGTAAACTACTTATAATCATGATAATGGGGATTTCAAATAAAAAAAAAATTAGTCTTCATCACTTATACAAAATAATTCAGCGGTGTTAGCAGTAAGAATTAACGACCATGATTGCGTCAGGAATGCTATCTTACAAACCAGTTAAGATGAAGACTAAAGGGTTACCCATTTCTGTATCACACAATAACAGGAAATCAAGAATATTATTGCCAGAATTTAATATCAGACTCATTTCAATCATAGTTAACATTATGGGAAATCAGACACGCGTGTGACAAATATTCATGTAAATCCAAAGTACAAACATCCATACATTCACTGACGACCGCCGGATGCTGTGTACCACTTTTCAATCAGAAATTCAGATATTTTGTCGATTATCACGATTATCGGTTGCCAGTTGATTTATGCAAGGTCATGTGCAAGGTCACTTACATGTGTAAGAAGATTAGATCTAGCTACATATCCAGATATCGGGCTTACGATCTATAGTCGTCATATGCATGTTATACCTCGGTCACACATACACGACGCACAGCCCACGTCTTGAGTGACAAAAATTAGAATAGTGCGTCGTTGTGCGTCCATGAATTATGTCAGGATATGAGAAGAGCTATAGCGAGTTTAAGACAATGTTATAAATAAATCAGGTGCATAAACCAGCGACTATACACAGCGTTGTGCTACCGCGCTGCAAACGAATGCACAGCGCATCCATCGCCAGCTCGTGGCAAGCATAAGTAAGAGATCATTTATACGTTACATGTTCGCTGGACATAGATAGGAACACGTTAGATAGGCGATATATGCGCGCTCATTGCCGAATTTTTAAAGGTATTTCCTAGCAGTGAGTCTCAATCACACATAGTCGAGGCACGCAATCTTCAACAAATTCTGACGCACGCCCAGCGAATCACAACGCAGTGACCAAAATTCTTCATTTTTTGTGCGCTGGACGTGCGTGATGGTATGTGTGACTGGGCCTTTAGGTATGTGAATACCTGACGAAAAAATAATACTTAGTACTAGTAGGCTACTTAGAAGTATTATTTTTCGTCAGGTATTCACCTGTTCACAGACCTAACATTGATATGACCACTATGGATCGTAAACCCGATATCTGGATATGTACCTAGATCTAATCTTCTTACACATACTATATACCTACTAATTGTAGACCTGTATATACATATAGCCTATATACATGATATAGATCAAGATGTATTAGTAGAATCGAAATTATTACAGAGCAGAAGAAATGCATTAATAAGGCATTTCTGATAGCAACAATCGTCTCCAAATATACGTTTGATCAAATTAGGAATAATTGTTCATGTAATGAATATTTCAATGATTACCAGCATGCAAAAATAATATATTAATAATATATTAAGTACTACATCATGTACATGCACCCGGTATAAATATTTACACTAAATTATGATACACGAAACAATGCCTGATCAGTTGAATCAAAGAGGTTACATGGATCGACTGTTTGCTTACATGCGAATACACATAATACACAAATACTCATTTAAATCTATTATCCTTTTATCATGTTTATCGCCAAATGAAAATTATTCCGAGTTTTCCACCCACTTGGAAGTTTCTCTCGCTACCGCGGCCCACAACTTAAAGTGGATAAGAAGGACTTTCTACGTTTAACATGTTTAATTTCAGACGAAGCATTTGCAGTTCCTGTTGATTACAGATATTTCACTCAATGTCCTGTGTTAACACTTTAACACTAAACAGAAATGTTTCTTCCCCACCCACTCGTGAAACTCAGTATTGTGGGGAGCCTCCGCGTCCGTGAGGTAGCGTTCTCGGCCTCAGACCTCCAGGGTTTGAATTTTGCATCCTATGTCTGGAGGGCAGTGCCATCTCACCATCCTCAGGAGGTTCTCCTGGCCCAATTTACCCTGTATGTGCACAAAAGTGGCCTAAAGCCTCATTCATTACATTTTGTTATGGCCTACGGGCGGGCCTAAGTAGAAAGATTATAGTGGTGATTAGCTACCAAAGGGTTAACCTGACCTATCATGTCAAGTAGGTGATCATGACCAACAGGTGCCAAACTTAATCCACTTTATACGAGACACTTGTTAGCTCAATGTCCAACAAACACAAAATATTTGTAATACTAAAAGCTTGTAAAGCGCGAAAATCTAGTCTAAGACCATTCGATGGGCTATGAGCATATATTGTATGATATTTGTACAATGTTGGACCAACGTCGAAGACGTTGGGCCAACCTTGTACAAATGGTATACAAATGTGTTGTGTTTGCATGAAGGTGATTTGTCAATGTCTGGTGCACGCAGGTAACCTGGGTAAGTAGCGCTTCCATGATCATTTACCTCCCACTCAATGTGATCAATTATTCAATAAAACAAGTCGCCAGTGCCGCGCCATCCGTAATGAAAACGAGCAATCTTCTGATTGGATTTATCACGGACGTGCACTGAAAAAGGTGTGGGCATGTGATTACAGTTAATAAAAAATGATCAGAAATAACATCAGAATGACACTATCATCACTACCATTACAGTCATGTACTTTGTAATAATCATGTACCCTGTTTTTTCATTCATTCGTATTACTGGAGTGATGTTATTATGACAACATCACTTGATAATTACATCTGATCGGTCCTTATTAAAAATAAATATGAACAAGAGCACACTCGACAATAGCCCACCGCTATTATTGAACTTGAAGTCATTATTGCGGCCATGAGGTCAACTTATCATGCTTATTGACGTAAAATGTGAAAAATGACAATAAATAGGCGATTTTGAATTTTTTTCTAGCTATTATTGAACTTGTCCGAGAATTGGTTATTAGTAACATGCATAACAGATTTGAAGATGATACATGAAAAACTTTTCAAGTTATCGCGCCCACAATGTCAAATTATTGACGTAAAATGCGAAAAATCGCAATAAATCGGCCATTTTTAATTTTTTTCAGCCATTATTGAACTTGTCCAAGAACTACTTATTAACAAATTTGAAGAGGATATGTGGAAAACTTTTCAAGGTATCGCACCCACAAGGTAAATTATTGACGTAACATGCGAAAAATCGCAATAACTCGGCCATTTTGATTTTTTTTTGGCCATTATTGAACTTGTCCGAGAACTGGTCATTAGTAACATGCATAACAAATTTGGGAAGGATACATGAAAAACTTTTCAAGTTATCGCACCCACAAGTAAATGTTAACGCCGACGACACCGAACTTCAATTGCAATATCCCACCTTTTTAATTAAAATTAAAAGGCGGACTAAAAACTAATAATATTGAGCATAACATAAGCATGTAATTATACTGACTCCTCACTAATTAGGGAGCATTTTGTTTGAAAATAATTAACCATTAGGCTTATTGTTAACATGGTTGAAGCGCTGATTTTTTTTTATATAGACGGAGGGACCACTGGATTTATTTTTCAAATTGAAGCCATCATAAATGTCTTAGCTCTTTCAGCTTCATTTGAATACCGGTACCTATGTTATGGGTCTACGGCCATTATAAATATTTTACTTTTCCAGTGCGGGGATCGACTTTAGATGTGAGAATTTGACGTCTAAAGTCGGTCCCCGCGCTGAAAGGGTTAAAGCTGGTATAATATTAGGAGTATTAGTCAATCGTCCGGGAATCGACATTAGATCTAAAGTTTGTCCCCGCGATAAAATGATTAATTAGCGATTTTCACCTACATGTTGTAACGTCAACTCACATTAGATGGTTATCATTACCAGAATGAGATGTAGACTACAAATATTTCACGAATTCAATTCAAATTTGATTATCAAAATTATCACAATCTGATAATGGGAAGAATTGCATAGCATTGAACATGTTGAACAAGATGTCACGCACTATTTGTTAGTATCAAAACTCTTGTTCAGCATGTTAAGGGTGAAGCAAGCGGTTCGAGAATTATGAGACTGGTGCATAGCTATAGATACAGTCATGGGAAATTTTATTCCATGGACTCATGGCCAAAGCACAAATACTGTATCGAGTGAGTATTGACCACTACATGTATGTACGGTATAGGCTAAATTTGAGAACCTTGGTCAATTGGCCAAGCACGTCCAGATGAGCAACTAGTCATCCCCACTCCATCAGCAGCCTTTATTACTTCACGCGACAATGCTTTTAGCATTGATTGCCCGATAGACCATTTGAACATAGCTGTCCGGTCAAGAGCTTCACGATACTGTTATCGCTGGATCGTCATTCTTGTCATGCCTGACTGATTTGGTCGACACCCTAGCCAATACAAACGTTTGTTGATTGACCAGCCAGCTCTATCTATTGATATGCATGGATGATGCTGGACTGGCAACAATTTTTCTCGGGGATTTGGGCTTTCGATAGAGCAACTCCCCCAATCCCCCGGGAAATATATAATATTCAGATAACCTGATAACCATGATAACAGAGAAATTAGTTGGGACAAGTGGGGGGGGGGGGGGGGGCAAAGCTACCAAAGATGTCCAAGTACGTGCAACTGAGAGTTTCCCATCGTACAAATTGTTAAATTGAAGAGAATACCAATCACACTTAGAATCCAAATAAATTATGCTACAAAAACTACTTCTATAAGCATGATCATGCATGACGATAAATTTTTGATCGCGCGGGCATCTCCCATTTCGGGAACAAGTACATACATACTTGGTATATATAGTATAAAGATATAGTTTTACGTCAGTTTTCGGCACCAACGATCATTTTAGTGACATTGTAATACGTAAAAACCGTGCGGTACCGAGAACAAATTAATTAAAACTACGTAGCAACTAGAACCATGAAAACTGCGTTCTGTAATAAATAGAATCATAATAAACTTGTTGAAATATAAACTGTTTTCCACACTGGGCAACTAGGCCGTATGGAATATGATACAATTTAAAAGTAAAATGAGCAAATATCTCGCCCGAATTATTTCAGAATAACGCTATCTGGTTATCATTTTTAAATTTTTGTATTTCTTCAAAATAACATTTTTTACCCATATATATGTCTAAGTCTAGCCCAATGTGTATGTCCAGTTTCTAATCCATAATTAAACGTAAGCAACATGAACATTTTCAGCAGCAAAAAAAGGGTCCGCCAATAATGTTTATAATGTCCTCATATTTGTCGTTATTTTCATTTATCAAAATTACGTAACATGGGTAAGAATTTGATTGTCAAGGAGACAATGTTCAATCACCTAGAACGCGATCATCGTATGGTAATATCGTTGGGTCAACGTATTCTAACAATGAACCACGCAATGCCCACATAACAGCAGATGTTGTCCCATTGTTGGTTTACTGCTAGACCAGGGTCGTAGTCTCACGGTCAGTAACTGTGATCCTGATCCCGTATTCTCGTACAAGTTACGATATATCGTAGGCTTCTGATTGGTCGAGATGGCCATCTCGACCAATCAGAAGCCTACGATTTATCGTAACTTGTACGAGAATACGGGCCCTGGAAATACTGAATACATGTGAGGTGTAGGGAATAAGTGCACTGTTCCAAAGCAAAAGTAATGTACATATTACGTTTTCAGAGGGCATAGACTTTCCACGGGGCACACGATGTTGTTGCGACGTTGAATCAACGTCATTGACGTGCCCAGTGGGTTGTCTTTGTCTCAGGATTGTCATGACACGTCCCCCTTACCACGTACGTCGTCAACCCAAGGATACTACGTACGGGGTTGTCAAACTCCCGAACCTCTGTACCAGAGCATAATATATCCCTAAAATCAGGATTGTATAACAAGATTGTATTTCTTTCTTATTTACTTCAGTTCGTGTGAGCGAATCTCAGACACTTGACTGTGAATGTCTGATTCCCGCAGCAGGAAGTGCTTCAGATATCTCGCCGAACGTCCTCGCAAAATAAGCACCCTTCACTTGGTGTCTTCCGACATGGACAGTAACATAGCCCGCCATGTAACAGCCACTTGGATCAAATAATTCAAATGAAGCGAAGTTGTAAACATGGTAAAGTAAAGTACGAACGCGGCACTTCAGTTAGTGTACTGATGTACGTATGTTGTTGTATGTATTTCTGACGTATTGGCCACATGCCTGCTATCCAACCGAAATGGTATAACTTCAGGTGGGAGAAAATGACTTACCATGCTTACATATTTCTATTTTAATTCTAATCATTTCATTGAAGTACCCTCGCGCATAAAGTACCACCCTCCCCCCCCCCCCCCCCATGCAGTAACACACTGCAAAATGTGTTTTATTATTGCGTTATCAATTCAACAAGTATCAATAAGATATATGGTGATCACAACAGTTGAAATCTTTGCCATATTTGAGGCTAGAATTGCTAACGCAATTTCTATAGATCTGAATAATACTGATGCATCAACAGCGCATGCCATGACGACAACTATTTATTCCACGACAACTATTTATTCCTGAGAAAAAAAGACACAGATTCACCAGATAAACATGATAAACATGATAACTGTCATTGCATAAATTGATTAACTGAGCATCTACCACAAACACTTATTATGAATTTCAGAATATTTTATTTTGTTTGAAAATTGCTTGAAAACGTATAACTTAGTATATGGCTAGCAGTACAAGGGTTAACCTGGTCAGCCATGTTGCTTCTAACGTTATTTCAGCACGACACGCAACATGGCATTCGCATGACTACGTAACATAAAACCAGACGTAGCCTATGTGTATTTCAGCGACACGACACATGCTAACTCAATGCTGGCCAATGCTAAGTAGTAAGAATACATAAAATGTCCTCAACACTTGCACAACTTGTACAGACCTGTGTTGTTGAGTACAACAATATTAGCCCGAATTGGAACAAAATCAATATAAAATTTGAATTGTTTACATGGCTCATTTTTCAATTTGGTCGTTCAACTTCATGATGGCGATTTACATTTCGTTCCCTTGGAATTAGAAGGTGCTAGACTGCTTTACAAAGTGGTAGTCTAGTACCTTCTAATTCCAAAAAGGCGATGTACTACATTGTTTTTTAATTGGAATGTAAACCGTATCAGCTTATACAGGTGAAAAGTAGGTCCATATAACACCTGTATAAATAATATGTTTTATCCATAGAGTAACATTCTACTTTAGGGTATGAAGTCTATGGTTTTATCAACATTTATCAGCATCCAGAGAAAACCTAAACAAACTATGTGTACACCTAAAGGATGGTTGAATGTTGGCACAGCATTGGGCCATATATTGCTGTCGTCTGCCCAGCGCTGGGCAGTCAATCGATACTGCAGGGATGCCCCTCTTGTAAGCCTACTTACACCAATTATATTAGTTAGGCCTTAACATAACAGCGGCGCCTAGTGATAAGTGATGATGCAGGCTTTGCTGACACCGTCTGAGACGGCCTAGTTTTCAGTGCTTTTGTATTTGTAATGATTTTTTGTATTTTCAGTTGAGATCATTAGCCTTTTTTATATATAACTTCATATATATAGGCCTAAATCATGTAAATTACATTTTAAAATTGACATACATGTATGTCAACATATATAGGCCTACATGATAATGTGCCTTTAACTGTTTGTTGGGAATAGAATGCACACATCCCTGCACATTAACCCCATATTGCTTAGAAAGGATGATTTATGCATGTTGGCCAATCTAGCTGACGTCATCCTGGTCATGGGCCTAGACCGTGTCCATGTCGCGTGTCACTGAGCAGACGTAGGTCAGTCTATTCTAATACATTATGTAGCATCAACATTCTGCATTTGTAGATCTATACCTGTATACAAACAGACAGTGATACATGCGTCATTCGTCGTACGTTTCAAATGATTCATTGATAGCCAAGTAAGACTATAGGGCAGGCTAATAAAGCATCTTGCCACATCAGGTCTGACAGTCAGACCACTGGTCTCATCTGAGTCTGTCGGTGGCAGACAACTGGATAGATGAAGATGAGTAAAAAGATGGCTCGTTCAGCTGCTAAGTGACGCGTGGTGTTCTCCCAATAAATTAATGATTATCAGACTAACCCTTAAACCTTTAAAGCTCTGAAATATTTTTGATATAAATCAAAAGACCAAAGAGATTTCTTCAATTAAAAAAAAAGCTTTCCGCATAATTTGAATGTATGTTATGGGTCCACGGCCATTATAAATATTTGACTGTTTGAGTGCGAGGATCGACTTTAGACGGTCAGAATCTGACGTCTATAGACATTAGATTCTGACGTCTAAAGTCGGTCCCCGCACAGAAAGGGTTAATGATATCATTAGGGCCTAAGGTTCGTCCAAATAGCAACTGCAAACGTTCGACCTGTGTTATATCAATGCCGCTGGGTAACTAGTTCTTTGGTCATTTAACCAGAGCTCTCATCGACACGGTCCCATAATCTGGCCAGAAGTGGGTCAGTGTCATCGTCGTCATGCTTTCGTGGAAAATACGTAGAATCTGAAACATGTAGGCTTGTAGCCTATCGTATGTGCGAATGGCCCTGTCAACAGCCACCTGTTGCATACCATGGAATGGATGCAAATGGTAGCCTACCGAGATATTAATATTAATGAGTGATGTCATTATCATGATGATGTAATCAAGTGATTAACAACAATTAACTGATCAACATGATTTATGACGTTGTGAGTACGGATAAAAGATACTAAATAATAATGATTTATGACGCTAGATTTCATTTACCGGAAATCTGATTGCCCAACAATCATTATCAGATTATCAGATTATATTATCTGTTCAATCAGGAAACTAATAAGACTATTTTCACCCTACATTGGCCTACATTAGATTCAGGGCTAAAGCTACATCGGTAGGCCTACGTGATGATATTATAAGTAGGCCTAATCATCATGATCATGAATTAGGCCTAATCGGCTAATGATTAGATAGGCTATCAGGCTCGGATCCAGAGGGGGGGGGGGCGCATGCCCACCCCTTTTTCTTTTTTTTGTGCCAAATACTTTACTGTGGCGCCAGGATAGCTCATGGTAGCGTGGTCGACTCAGAGCTTGGGGGTACCGGGTTCGAGTCCCGCTGCGGCCGATATCTTTCCTTGGTGCACACATATGCAGTGACCCAAACTGGTCAAATTTATGGGATAATAATGACAACCGAACGCATAACCGATTCGCACCGCATAAAAAAACGTACAGAAAAAATAAATAAATAAAAATGACCAATATGTCAATGTTGACATGTAAACGGTCAATAAAACCTTTAAAAAGTCCTTGAAATTTGCCACAGATGAGTGCGCCCACCCCTTTTTGTACCAAATACTTTAAAAAGTCGCCTAAATTGGGAAAAAAAAACCTCGAACCCCCTGGGCGCCGCCCCTTCCTTTTTCTAATCCTTGATCCGCCCCTGACTACAGCCATGATAGCCTAGATCTACATGTATAAGCTTAAAACCAAATAGAAATCAATATTTTGTCTAACTAGGCCTATTAATTAATTTATTTTTTAGGGCAATAGGCATGATACCAAAAGCCATGACCAAAACATGAAAAAGCGTAATTTGCAGAGGGCAAAAAATAGAAGTTAAAAAAAGCTCGTATTCTGCAAAAAATGCAATTAGTACAATGCCTACATCATGTAGACCCACGTGGTATGGTATAGGTCTAATATTCTCGTTTGACGAAACTTTTCAGCAAAAGTTCCCGCCACATTCGGCAGGTGGCGCTTCAAATAACGCGGTATCCCCCGGCCGGGGCACGTGTTACATCATTCAACTGCAAGCGTTCGACCAGTGTTCAGGTGTTAGGCCTATATCAATGCCGCTTTTCTTCTTTGGTCATTTAACCAGAGCTCTCATCGACACATCATCATTGTTACATGATTACTGATTCAGTAAGTTCTGTTTATGCCAGTAATTTACTAACATTGGACATGTCTTGGCCTCTTATTAGGTCCAATAGGCCTATATATGCAAACGGTGTTCATTTGAGTGCGATATTGGAAAATACAGCACTTGTCCAATGAATCAGGTGTTAGCCTTTTTAATAGAACACCTTATTCATTGGGCATGTGCTGTTACTGTATTTTCCTATACAACAAAGTGCGATATATCCCACTCTGTTGTATTGCCGTGTCGTCCTCTCCGAGGCCGTGGATGGATGTATTTTAGTACATGGGATATGTGAAAGTATTGTGGGTTTTATCATAAAAGTATGAAATTTTGCACACTACTAGATTGGGTCTACATGCGTCTTCTCAGCCATGGAGCCAACGCGAAAATGACCCATATAAAAAATGGCGGCCATTTTAGTACCGCCATTATCGAAAAACAGATTTCGTCCAATATCTTCATTAATAACGATGGTAGAATAGCAAATAATGTGTCTACACCCATGTTTTCATGGTCAAGGATTGCAATGAAGCCATTTTCGACAGCATACAATTTACACCTAGCTCACAAATGCTATGATGGTTGAATATCGCTGATACTTTGTGCTTATTTCATAAGACAGTCATTAGGCCTACTAATTATTTCATATTTTATGAATGCACATAACTTTTTTTCTTCGTTTGCAGGTAAATAACAATATACAATGTTAGATGAAGTCTTAGAACTAGTTGTAGTTTTGGTGGTGGTCTAATCATGGCAAGTAAATTACAGATCGTCGATCCAGAGTTTCAACCTACAGCTGGTCCATCAGAAAGGGTGCAGCCTACAGACTGGACTCGGTGCATACTATGTCAAGAAGTGACATCTGAATCACTGCAGTGCCCAGCTGCAGATACTCGACTATGTGCAAAAGGTTCTGGATACCTAACTTTGTCTCAGAATATTTTAAGGTTCCACAATCTGCATGCACTACCGATGCCCATTGACATCAGACGCCTCGATGATGGTTGTGGTATCGAACAGTCTCTCCAGAAGCACAAAGCAAAGTGGCACAAGCTGTGTAGTATCAAGTTTAACACTACAAAGCTACAAAGAGCTGAGAAGAGACAATCAACCAAGGATGATGATCCACTCACCAAACCAAAAAAGTTCACCAGAGTGAATGACCCACATGAAAGAGCACGTCAGGATGTATGTTTTTTCTGTGATGAGACATCATCGACTGACAAACTACATAATGCTTCTACATTCCAGTTAGATAGCCGCGTGCGCAAGTGTGCTTTAAATCTACAGGATGATAGACTTCTAGCGAAGCTGAGTGCAGGGGACATGGTTGCACAGGATGCAAGATATCATGCCCGATGTCTGGCTCGTCTCTACAATAAAGATACTGCACTTCAGGACAAAATGCAGTCAGACACCAGTTACAATATTTCTCATGGCATTGCTTTTGCAGAGCTCGTGACGTTCATAGAAGAATTGAGAATGGATGAAAAAATTGCTCCTGTCTTCAAGCTTTCTGACCTCACGAAGTTATACTCCTCTCGTCTAGAACAATTAGACATTGAGCACTCTTCACGTGTCCATAGTACAGACTTGAAAAACCGTATACTGGCACAGTTTCCTGATATGAGTGCCCATAAAGAGGGACGAGAGGTCTTCCTTGCATTTAACCAGGACATAGGACTGGCACTGAAGGGAGCATCAAAGACAAATTTTGATGATGAAGCAATATGTCTTGCCAATGCAGCAAAGATTGTACGGAGAGATATGCTTGAATTGACAACAAAGTTCACAGGCTCATTTCAACCGAACTGTCAGCAGAGCTCTGTGCCAAAGGCATTGTTGGCACTTGTGGTCATGATACTGGACAGTCCAAATATAAAATCACAGTCTGATACCACATCTCAGGCAGCACTCAGTATATCACAGCTCTTGCAGTACAACAGCCATGTTCGACGTCGCAAAGGAAGCGTGAATCCACATCATACCAAAGCTCGGGAAACGTCACTACCTATGTATGTGGGCATTACTGTTCATACCCGCACTGGTAGCAGTGATCTTGTTGATACTCTCTTTAACCTTGGGCTATCGGTCTCTTATGACAGGGTCATGGATGTTTCCACAGATATGGCAAACCGAGTATGTGAGTTATACAATCAGAAAAAACTTGTGTGTCCTGCAAATCTCCTGGGTGGCTTGTTCACAACAGGTGGAATTGATAACATCAATCACACCCCCAGCTCCACTACATCTGCTGGTGCATTCAATGGGACAGGTATCTCTTTATTTCAACCGAGGGGACAACTTCCTGGGACTGACCTCCAGGAATTGCGTATTCTTGAACCAGCATGCCCCACCAGACGTGTAGCTGAACTCCCAGAATCGTACACTACAATACCACCCATTACCTTGAAGAAGAAGGACGCACTGGTTCCTCCCGTTGCTGGTGCTCTCAGAGGAACTGGACAAGCTTACAGTGAGGCATTCCAAGCAGAAATTAGGTTTGTATTGTGGAATCTGAAATTTAGAGCTCATATTAGCTAACATTATTTCAACTATTACATCATGTCAATGATATTACAAAGACTTAATGTGTCTCTGTTTCAGATGGCTGGAGTATGTAGACAGCAATATTGGACGGGAACTACTTGGCGAAGCAAATATCTCATGGGCTGCTTACCATGCCAGTCGACTGCCAGGACAAGACCTCACACCAGCAATCTCAACTTTGCTGCCACTATTTCCTGATAGTTCCCAGTCTGTTGCCATGATTCGCCATGCCATGGATGTTGTTAAGCTGGCTGTGCAAGAAGTCAATCCCGGTCAGATTACTGTTGTCACTCTGGATCAACCTTTGTATGCCATAGCCAAACAAATACAATGGAATTGGCCAGAAAGTCATGGAGAAAGCCAATTTGTTATTATCCTAGGAGGACTCCACATTGAGATGTGCAGCTTGAAGTTGATTGGCGATTGGCTCGAAGACAGTGGCTGGGTAGAGGCCTTAGTTCAGGCCAAGGTGTCTTCTCCAGGAACGGCAGACTCCTTCGTCAAAGTATCGCACATCACTCGTACCAGACGAGCACATCAGGTAACTGCCAGCTCTCTCCATATCTTACTGAAAAGGGCATACAATCAGTACAAGGAGGGCTTAGCACCTGATCAAGAGCCTAATGATTTTAACGATTGGTGTGTCCAGAGGAAGAACAACTGCCCACAATTCCTCTTCTGGTACACAGCTCTGCAGCTCCAGCTCCTGGTATTTACCTACATCAGATCTCTGCGTGAGGCCAACTTCCCCCTCTATGTAGACTGTCTCACGAAACTGGCCCCCTGGTGTTTCGCTTTGGACCACACTAACTATGCTCGATGGCTACCTGTTCATGTACGAGATATGGCCAGTCTGGGCGAAACACACCCCGACGTGGCTACTGAATTCTGCGACGGCAAGTTCACTGTACAGAAGACATGCCGTGTGTTCTCCTCCATTGCCATTGATCAGGCCCATGAACAAAATAATGCTATAGTCAAGGGTGATGGAGGCGCTGTTGGACTAATGCAAAGCCCAGAATCTCTTCGACGCTGGTGTGTTGCTGGCCCTGAAATGGCAAGAATGATCTCTGAATTTGAATTAGCTATGCAATCAGGTCGCAAGACTGACAAAGACACACGACATCATGATCAAACTTCAACTACACAGATGACATTTGCTAAGAATGTTAAGTCTATGGTTGAGGTGATTGAAGAAATGGGCAACCCATTTACAGAGGACACCAAAGATCTCCTGAAACTGGATACTAGAGAGATTGCAGACGAAGCTACAATAATTGCAGTTCAACAGGCTGAAGAAATAGGATACACACAGTATGACAACTATGTTACTGAGCGCCTGCTTGGCCAGAAATCCATATCCGATACCATCAGTAAAAACAAACTCCCACTCTTCAATAGACCTCCACCAAAAGCACAGTCAAGGGAAAAGCTTCAAGTATCTTCTCTGAAGAATGACTGTGCATTATTTTCAAGGCTCTACATTGCATGCCAGACAAGGGATGGTAACCTTGATGAGTTTTTTAAGCATGAAAACCAAGCATACCCCCCATCTCTCTCACAGCATGGCAGCTTACGACTGGGCACGAAGTCAGATATACTGAGTTGCGTCGAAAACTGTGCTCAATCACAAACCAGTGCTCCAGAAATAGAAGTTACCATCCTTGATGGGGCTGCAGTGGTCCATATGCTTATGCCTGGTATATCAAAAACCTTTGATGAGTATGCCCAAAACGTCTTTCTCCCATACATCCAAAGTCATCTTCATCGGTCCAGTCGAGTGGACATAGTATGGGATGTTTATGTGAAGAACAGCCTGAAGTCACAGACCAGATCAAAGCGTGGAAAGGGCATCCGGAGAAGGGTTCAAGGATCCCAATGCATACCATCAAACTGGCAGAGCTTTCTTAGGGTTGAAGGGAACAAGACTGAGCTTTTCGCATTTCTCGCAAGGCATGTTGTACACATTATGACAGATAAGCAAGTAGTGACAACAGATGGACCTAATGTCCTGTGCATGCCCCCACAAGACACAAGCAACCTCTCTCCTTGCAACCATGAAGAGGCGGACAGTAGGATGATGCTGCACATAGCTGATGCAGTGAACAAAGGTTTTCAGAAGGTGTTACTGAGAACAGTGGACAGTGATGTGGTGGTACTAGCTGTTGGAATAGTAGCAAAGCTTACAATCCAGGAACTGTGGGTAGCTTTTGGGACAAGTCAGAATTATAGGTTTATCCCAGCACATGAGATTGCAGCATCTTTGGGACCAGAAAGGTCTAAAGCCCTCTCAATGTTTCATGCCTATACAGGATGTGACACAGTGTCATCATTTGCCACAAAAGGCAAGAAGACAGCATGGGATGTATGGAAAGCATACGATGAAGTCACTACAGCATTTATAGCAGCTTCAGCTGGTCCAGAACAAGTGTCTGATGAGATAATTGCTGTCCTTGAACGTTTCACTATTCTTCTTTATGACCGCACAAGCAGCAAACTAAACATTAATGATGCTCGCCAAGAACTGTTCACCAAGAAAGGACGTGGAATGGATGCTATTCCCCCCACCAAGGATGCCCTGATCCACCACATCAAAAGAGCAGTTTATCAAGGTGGATACTGTTGGGGGCGGTCACTCGAGGCAGCACATGAGCTACCATCACCAGCTGACTGGGGCTGGACAAATCCTAATGAATGGAGACCACTCTGGACGACACTCCCTCAAGCAAGTCAATCTTCACGTGAACTCCTGTGTTGCGGCTGTCGCAAGGGATGCCGTGGAAACTGCAAGTGTACGAAGGCAGCATTAAAGTGTACAGCCCTGTGCCAGTGCAGTGGTGACTGTGATGCTTAGCAAACTCTAAATGTACTGTCATGCAGGCTCTGAAGCCAGTACCAAGTCACAGTTGCACGTTGATACATTTGTCTATTACCTTTGCTAATTCATTATTACTAAGCAACATATTATGTGTATGATTATGCAACATAATGTCGCTCACTTGATATTCTGTAAACAACGAGTTCCATGTGAAAGTTTTCTTTACTCTTCATGATCAATCAAAATCTACAGTAGGCTGAAACCTGCTTGAAACTACAATTGAGATTAACATGCAGGCTATATGCCACCATTAACATCACGATTTTGCATCATATAATGTTGCATCAATGAGACTGTATGTACAAATAATTTTATCCGACAATTGTTCTTGCTCTTACCAATAAAAGTGCTACCTGTTTGTTTGAAATAATTTTGTATTATTTCAAAGTGAATATGTGATGTTAGCCAAGTTAACATTTTGCTAAAGGGGATTCGCCACAAAATATTTTCGGATCAAACTTGGCGGCTATTTTGAACAAAATGGCTGCCATGCTTGCATTATTGGCCAAATATGAATTTAATGATGATTTATAGTAGTACCAACATAATCCTTGACCCTAAAAACATGGGTATAGACACCAATTTTATTATTCTATCATCTTTAGTTACACAGATATCGGGAATTCTAGTTTTTTTGGTAATGGCGCTAAAAATGGCCGCCATGGCCAACACAGAACATTTTCAAGTTGGCTCCATGGCTGAAAATGTTGTTGTGGTAGCATGCTAGAAGTGTACCAAGTTTCATGCTTTTATGATTAAACCCACAATTCCTTGGTATATATTCACATATCTCATGGACTATTTGCTTTACCCGAATAATCCAACATGGTGGTGCCTAGGAGCGATCCCGACCCCAAGGTCCGCAAAATGTCCGTAACTTTTTATTGACTGTGCGACATCTGAGCTGAGCATGCGGGCATGGAACTGAAATGTTACTGATTCTAAAAAAAATACTTTTGAGCTGATTAGGCTTACTCCTCGATATTTTCCGATATGACAGTCCAAAGAAATGTCCCACGATTTTGTACGCTGTCAATCTGTGGCTGAAACCTGTTTCAGCCACTGGGGCTAGCTGTTGTAGGCCTATTTTCTCACACGATCAAGTCGATATGCAAACGGTAGGCCTATTCAATATGGGAAAATACAGCACTCGTCCAATGAATAAGGTGTGAGCCTTTAGGCGAATACCTTATCCATTGGACATGTGCTATATTTTCCCATAGGCCTATCGCACGAAAAATAAACAACGTTTGTATTTTCTCACACGAATTTACATTTGACATGACTGTCATCAGGTCATATCGTTTAAATTAGGCCTAGGGTCTACCGCTAGAGTGCGATATGAACTGATACCGATAGGTCTATAGCAGCTATACATCTCATAGTGAAAATCACTGCCCAGAGTGTGAGAAACAATGATATCATGACATAAACATGATAAACATGATAAATGCCATACTCGCCCATAGTCATAGACTTCAGTTCCAACTATAAACAGATAAAAGGCCTAGCCTAGGCCTACAGCTAGAGTCAAAGTGCGATATGCCGGTCCATAATGATATGGGAATAGGTTGATACCCGTCGGCGTTTTATTAGCTGATACCCTTCATATTATATAGACCATAAAATAACTTTGCTGAGTGTGAGATAGACGGGCCCGGGGGCACATGTCTGGCACTTCGGGGGCGGGACCGGTTGACAATGCTGACTAAGTGTGAAAATGTTACCATGGTTACCATAGTTACTGACCTCTGTTGTCTGGTAGTTTTTCTTTCACAAGTTTGGCAGCCTTCTGAACACTGTCTGAGTTTGTGACGTCCATAATAAAAGCTGTCAAACGATCTGAACAATTCTTTTCCAGCAGAGTCTTTCCGTCTTCTGTAAGACATGAGGCAAATACATGGAAACCCTTTTTGTCCAGACGCTGAGCGAATAGGTTCCCAAACCCCGTATCACAGCCGGTGACAAGGAGATAGTCACGCTTTGTGGTGGGCGACCCAGTGACAGGAACACGGATCAGCCAGTCCAACAGTTTGTACAACACAATAACAACCAGGATCACTTGCCACATCTTCTTGCTGTCTGGGCAATCTTCTTATAGTTGACTAGAATCTTTGACAAGATCGATCAGTAAACGTTACCAGGTTACAGAATCACGACACACTTCCCACGATCAGCTGATATCTTGTCTACTGAGCATGGACAATAGTGTGAGGTTGGAGCGCGCCAAATTGGGGAGCCGTGCTTTTGTGGGTAGCAGTCTCAGCTGGCGTTACACTGGAGCTGTCAGCGGTCAGCAGCGCTGCTGGATGCACGGGATTTAGTGTACACACTGTAGTCTCCATACACAAGAGAGGCTAGATGCAGCTGTCAGGCTAACGTTAGCTGTTAGCGGCAATACGTGATGTACGTAAAAACCGCACACTTTGTGAGCTGTGTAGACAGACTGAGTGTACAGTCTGGTGTATGTGTACCTGCCGCTGGCTTGTGGTCGTGTGTGATGTCTGCATCAGTTGATTCGTGATTTTGTTGTAACATCAAACTTTCCGCGTTGAAAGCTGTCTGCTTCTGTGAGCTCCCGTCTGAGCGCACATGTAGCCTCGTGTCTACCCGGAACACATGCGGCCCCTTTATAGATCTACTCAGACCACTGTCACAGGAATGTAACACACACAGTGTCACGAGCCGCTTCCGTGTTAATAGGGCGGGGGTGGGGTCCGAGAGGGCGGGGGAGGGGGGGTGTTACTCGTCCACAGGGCCGTAACTATAGATTGGCCAGGAGCTTTAAGCAATTAGTAGTCTATATATAGGCCTAATTGCTGTTATTAAATAACAGCAATTAGGCCTAGATCTAGTAATAATTTGTATAAAGCACCCAGTGAACACAATAGGCCTTGATCTATAGTCTGTCCAACGGTGGAGGATGGTCCAAAATAAAAGTTAGCAATTCTGAGAATAAACTGGAATGGAAGTTAATGGGTTTATACATGTTATAGAGGAGCGTCATAAAGAGACATTTACTACATGTCAAATGGTCTAACTTTTGAACTATCCAATATTTTTTTACGAAATTTTCAGGATCGATGCCAAATGACTAGAAAATAGGGTTTACAAAATTTCATGAAAATCGCTTGAGAATTGACTGACTGGATAACGAAAAGCCAACTTTCATTTTGGAATATCCTCCACCGTCGGACAGATTGTAGGCCTACATTAACAAAAATTAGAAATGTCAATGTTGAGTCAGCGTCGTAGAAAATAGTGAAACATTGAAACGACATTGGGTCAACGTCCCCTGAATTGGCCTATAGTCTATATCTAGGCATATGCTAAAAAAAAATATTGGGTTGGGTGAGCCCCCACGCCCCTCCTTCGTCAAATCCTGGATCTGCCCCTGGACAATGTAATTCACACCCTGTAAGGGACGCACCATTTGATATCTGAAGGGGGGGGGGCTAGTAAAAATATGAAAGAAAAGTTGTTTGTCGCCACAAAAGTGAGAAAAAAAAATTGTTGAAAATGTAGGCAGAAGAAAAGTTTGTTGTCGAAATTGATGAAAAAATGTTGACCAGAAAAAAAACACTATGATGGTAACGTACATCAATAGGGAAGGTATACGACAAAAAAAAGATATATTTCATTTATTCGACAAAACATTGTCGGACGTTTATCGCTTTCTTGCGGAGGTGAAAAAAGTTAGCAATCCCCCGCCCCAGATATCTAATGGTGCTTTACCTATGTCTACTAGGGAAGGGTGGTGCAAGACGCCCCCCCCCCCCCCACAAGGAAATGACTTCATATATTATAGAATTGATTTCGTAATCAATATCTATTTATGGGATATAATAACAATGATAACAGATCAACTAAGTCAACAATACTGAATAGTCAGTGGCTGTTATGTTGAAAACTTTTTAACTGTCACTTTTGTGTAATGCTTTTTTCCTATACGGCTATTTTTAGAATAAAAAAATGATGTGATTGACTTTCATTCTATTGCAAAAAATTTAAGATAGTCGACATCTTGAAGATTTATCATGTCGATTTCAAAGTGCTCGATTTTTTCAACCATGTTTACATCTTCAACAAGTCGATTTAACTTTTAGAATTTTCCCCTTCGACACAATCCATCAGCTAATTAGCATCTTGAAAATTACTTTACAAATGCATTGCTCGTTAAGAAACAATGACATGTATTATTATAGACTCATACTTTATCAGGTAGCAGTCAGCCTGCTTTTCGATATACATGATAATATAGGGCCTACAGAGAAAATATCAAACATTTTCAGGTGCATCAGAAATATTGATTATGACCGCCGGCGGTGCTGATCGCCGACAGTCATGTCCACAATAGCCGAGACGGTGACCAAGGAAATAAATCGGGTAAAAACAATCAATGCACACTATTTTGCTGGTGGTCAAAATGAGCTTGCCGCATATAACCATTAATGATAGTGTGAGGCGGGGACACTCACTGTACTAGTCAATAACTAACATTTTATGGCCAGTGATACAATGCGCTCTCACCTTCTATGCCACTTCCGCTTCTAATAGATCGCCTTCTTAACCCTTTGACCGCCGGTGCCGAATATATTCAGGTTTTTATTTTTTACTAGCACATCAGGTACACCACTTTTTAAACATGCTGAAGATAAAATATGACAACAAGCAGCAAGATTTGAAAATAGTTGACTTCCATTTTGTCAAATCTGAATCATTTTCACTCACTTGAAGTTGTGGATCGCGTCAGCGAGACACAACTTCAAGTGAGTGAAAATTCAAATTGAATTATTTGGCGGTGAAAGGGTTAAGCCTTAAAGCGCTAAATTATAAAATTAAATTGGCGATTGCCACTCACAGCTTCAAGTGGGTAAAAATTACGCAAAAATTTGAATCAAAACGTCTCTCAATCTAACTAATTCAATCAGTTACTTCTTCAAGTAGTGTCCTGGTCTGAAGGACAGGCTATTGACGGCTATAGACGTGTTTAGCACTTTAACCTTTAAACTCTCACGAAGCATAAAAGCATCATTTTGTATTTCTTAAGAATGACTTGATATTATGAAACCTATGGGTTTTAGACATATTTTCATGAAAGTGTCTCATAATAACTATATGTTTTCATTTATCACCTACTTCAAGTCATCTTCACCCACTGCAAGTCGAGAGCTGCGACCGCAATACGCGGCTTGTAGTAGATGAAGATGACAATGGTTAATTCAGGTTTGACAGGGTTAACCGCCGGTCCCGATTATCATATTATATTCTGTTTGTATTTTTCAGCTTTTAAACATATTTGAGATGACATCAAACAGAAAGATTTTAAAATACTTAACCTCTATTTTATCTCAAATCTTATAGTCTGGTGGCAAAATGACAAAATTTCACAGTGTGGGGTACTTTTTGTTACTGCACGGAAACTATTTTTAAAAAAACTTTCAATACGTACCCATGGACTCAAAAAAGTGCGGTTTCCATTGCCAGAAGTCGCTGTTTCGTTGATTATTATGCAAATTAGGAAGGCATTGCCGAAAAACAACATTTCTTCAATAACTTAGTGTCTTAGACACATTTATCATTTCCACATTGTCGTGGTCAATGATTGGGATAGGATATAAATGAAAGCATACAATTTGAAAAATAATTAATTATAATGCTGATTAGGCAGCCATTACCGGAAATTGATCTTCTCGCGATAACTTTGAAACCAAATGACATAGATACGTGTATGCACTTGATCAGATATGTGTATGCTTGAAAAAGTGAGTGTTGCGTATATTTATAAATGTCATATATTTTGTTTCATTAAAGAATATAGCAGCTTTTTTATAAAGATGTGTGTACCTCAGTATAAAATTTCTTATCCACTTGATTTTACATAATTTGGGTGTGCTGAGCTCGAATCTTTCGGATAACGTTAGATTTTTGGCGATCTTCTACTTCAAATTAGCAAAACACGAAATGGCAGCTTAAATGTTAGTAGAGCACCGTATTATATATGGTTTGTTTCACATAAAAGCACAATTTATTTATAACTTCTGCAAGATGTGTATAAGAAAAAAATAATTATAGTTTTTCGGGGAAAACCCGATTTTTATTTGACCTTTAAATCCAAGGCGTCCGCAGTTTTTATATATTCACTGTTACTTTTATTATACAGCTAAAAATAGTAATGATTTATTTGCTGTAACTTAACGCTTTAAGCCCTCACGATGCATTAAAGCATCTTTTTACTTATAAAAACATATTTAATTTTCTTACAACCAAGGGTTTTCGAACGGAAATTTTCATGACACTGATTTACCGACACATGGCAATTTTCTTTAACTTTTAAACCACATCAAATCATCTTCATCCACTAGAAGTCGAGAATTGCGACAGCAATTCGCGGCTTGTAGTGGATGAAGATGGTAATGGTAAATTCAGGCTCGAAAAGGTTTTAATGAACCAGTAAACAGTTAATAAACGATACTGACGAGTACATTTAAAAAACAAAATCTAAAATGGGTGCGAAATTTACCTTAAAATTACCAAATGGTCCTAAAAATATAAATGCACGGGGATGCTTAATTTTTGTTTTTTGTATGACTTGAGGGTCGAAACACTCATATCTGTTTTTTTTTATCATCTGACCTATATGTTTTCGTAAAATTCAAGATGGCCGTCATTTCACATATTTTCAATACAAATTATGACGAAATATTAAGTACATCAAAGCATATTAGAATAGAATGTGCTTAAACATGGTTTTGGATGCCTTGTAACCTAATCTTTTTATATAACATGGTCTACTTTTCTATATTTCCATAATAAAATGAGTTTTGATATCATTATACTTCAGAATCATAAAAAAACGCTTCCATTTGTGTGCTGGTGGTAACCATTTTGTATTCGACATACATTTCTCAACTCCAAATCACGCACGAGACATAAATAATGTATTTATGTGCACCCAAAAAAAATAGAAAAGATGTGATTTTGGAGGTCATTTTTTGTTTTACTGGTTTGAAGGTGAAAGACATCAAATAAAAAATATTTATTTGTCAGATTTGCATTCAACACACCCAATTTATGTGAAAAAAAGTAGATACAAAATTCTACACATAAATACCTAACAAAGTTTAATGTTTCAGATTTCATTTCAAGATAAATACACACATTTTCATAAAAAGGCTGCAATATAATCTTCCCCTCAAAAAATTATGACATTTATAAATCCAAATACCACTCAGTGTCAAGCACATAGATGTCTGGGCTCAGAAAACATAGGACATATATAGATATGACAAATAATTATGTTGTATCTGTATAACGCACGTGTTGATTGGTAAATTATAATAAGCAACTACATATGCTTACCAAACCCGATCCCCTAAATATAGACAGGTTTGGGGGTACCCCCATTTAAGCATATTTATAATATAATTTTTTTAAACGTACGATGCGGCAACGGAAACCACATTTTTGTTAAGTAGTTCTCTTGCTGAGGGGAGTCCTGTGTGCATTTTTAGGTCCCCTAAGTTTCTATTAAAATTCGTTTAGGTTACCACCCCAGGAGTAAAAAAAACTTGGGTAGATATGCTGGATCATGGTAGCAACTCAGAAAAACGATTTTCAAAATGGCCGCCAGAAGCCATTCTGTAAAAAACAATATGTCAATATCTTTTGCACCAGTTGGCCAATTTAAATGAGCAAAATATCCGCTATGAGATTTTTTAGGGTGCCGAATCGATTGGAAGGGGTTTTGAAATGACCGGAAATAAGGATCATGCGAAATTCAAAATGGCCGCCATTCTATTTCATCAAATTTTATTTTTATTCACATCTTAATTTTTTATTGACACAGGTAGTCTATGCGTCAGAATTCGTCCTCCTGCACCCCAACTACTCTCTCCATGAGTGGTACCATTTTGATCAGGGGACCACTGTGAATGATATTAACGTTGTTACCAGAAAAAAAATTGGTGCGCGATAAGGGTTTCGGTCATTTTTTCGACAATATCTCCAGTTCTAATTTATATAGAATTATAAAGTTGTTAAAATATTATATAGTAATGAGGACAGGTATGGTTACAAAAGATTTCTCTAGTTATCCCATGTTACAACATGTGGGGCAAACATAGCTCTCTGTGAACCAAGGAGGCTCTAGATGTGCAGTCTGTTGGTGAAGGGACGTCTAATTTAACTACAGCAAGAATGAATACATACATGCATGATTACAGCAATATTCACACTCTTCCATCTGATCAATAGCACGAAAAATGTGCTGAAGCAGTCTTGATATTTCAATGCACGTACTGGTGGTGTCACAGTATGTAAACATATGAAATCTGCGAGTGTTGTAGAGTATTGTGCTGTGAAGTTTTTGTCCAGGGCACTTATACTAATGCACCCCTCCTCCTGGCAATCCTGTTTTTCGTTCAACATGACTACCATCAACTACATAAGATTATGTAGCTAATCAGCGACTTTCGTCTATATAGAATATTTGTGCATGTATATTCACAAGATATATTTTATGAGTTCCTACACATCAAACGAAATATTTTGCAGCTACTTACTCTATAACAAAAAAAATCTGTACTACAGGTTATCATTTATTGTAAATTTATCCAAGAAAAGAAGTATAGATATAATTATGAGAATTCATAATAGTTACTTATAAATCAATCTTTTGTCTGTTGAATGTACACCGTATGAAAACAAAAATAATATTCAGCACACAAGAACAGCCAACAGAAAGTAAATTTATCAGTACGAGTCAGCTGGCGAAGGAAAATGAAATGAATCGGGCTTTAGGCCACCTTTGTGCACATATAGGCTAAACTGGGCCAGGAGAACCTCCTGAGGATGGTGAAATGAATGAGATGACACTGTCCTCCAGACACAGGATTCGAAATTCGAGTCCTGGCGGTCTGAGGCCGAGCACGCTACCTCTCGGTCACGGAGGCTCCCCACAAATTATATTTTTATTCATGCTGATTTATAATTGACACAAGTAGTCCATGGGTCAGAATAGGTCACCATGCACCCCCTCACCACTCTCGATTTTGATCAGGAGCATCCTGGGAATGTTGTTAGCGATGTTACGAGGAATAACTTTGAGGCGCGATATGGGTTTAGGCCACTTTTTTTTAAATGGCCGCCATGAAAATCGAATTTGGGCAATATTTTCACTTCTCAATGACATAGAATCATATTTTTGGTGTCTACACCTATGTTTTCAGGGTCAAAAAATCGAATGAAACCACTTAAAAAATATCGGGTTATTCCTATATGGCGAATTTGGAAAAATTCAAGATGGCAACTGGTGAAAATCATTTCATGACAAAATCTGAATGTTTATTATTGCAAACAAAATTTGTTAACATGGTAAAATGTAAAAAAGACAAGTATGGTTATAATGGATGGCTTTGTGTCTCTCGTGATCTTGTAGGCCTATAGTGTGCAGTTATCCTCCAGAATTACGTAATATTGATATCCTAAGTTGCAATTTAACCAATATATCGAGCTCTAATTGACATAGAATCACAATTCTGGTGTCTACACCTATGTCTTATCAGGTCAACGAATCGCGTGAAACCAGTTAAAACATACTGGAGCCATACCAAAAGGCAAATTTGAGATATTGGGGAATTTATGTATGGCAAACTCGAAAATAGCTCACATAACTATATTTTGTTTTGACACAAGCACATTGTCCATACATTGCATATTGAAAACCACATTATTTTGCTGACATTGCATGAAATATTAATATAGGACTGAAGACATGCATGGTTATTGAATACTCCTTTTTGTTTCTGAACTTGTACATTGCGTGCAGTTACCAGCCTAAAATACAGAAATGAGTATTGATATCCTGGGCCTCGAGTTGCAATTAAAATAGAATTACAATTCTGGTGTCTACACCTATGTTTTCTGTGTTAATGATTCGAATGAAGAAAACCTACTGGAACATTATTATGGCGGATTTGAATAAAATTCAAGATGGCCCCCGACGAATGTTCTTTGTTATTGTATTGAAGACATCCACATCGTTAGAAAACATTCCTTCATGTATTTGAACATGTATATTATGTTACTCCCTTACCAACCTGTCACAAAGTTGTCACAATCTAATGTGGGCATTACCCGAGTTTTAATTGACATATAGAATCATATTTCAGCTGACCACGTTACACCTTAGTATCCGGGTCACCGGGAAAATTAAACTACTTATTTACATAATGGGATTATATTTAAAGGCTCAACTACAACAAATGTGGAGCAAACTCTCTGATGGACTAGATGGTGTAGATGCCCATACACAAATTGCAATCAGTGCTGGAGAAGGAACGCGAAGAACAACACGAATCAATATAAAATACCGTATTTATTGTAATTGAAACCGGGGGGGGGGGGGGCATCAATTATAATAGCTCCTGAGAAAACATGGGGATGGGCCCTTATTAGAGTAGTGTTTCAAATATTCATATAGAGCACACGATCGCAGGTTTTATTTAAAACAAAACAGGGATATATATGCACAGCAGTGCACACCATATAACCATCTGATATTTAGCACATTACATGTGTAGCAGAGCAGATGCGCATAGTACAACAGTGAACTCAAATCCGCATCTGTGAATGATGCACTTCTCTTTAGTGATTCTGATGGCCCAACATCCTATTTTCCGCCTGTGTTTTTGCAGTGTGTAAACACTTGCGATTGGAAAGTGTTTGTGAATATTATTTATTTTTTTCATATGGTATACAATCAACATACAATGAAATTATTTATAAGTAACTATTATGAATAATCAGGTAAATTTACAATAAATGATAATCTGTGGTAGGCCTACTGAGTTTTTTTGTCACAGAGTTAGTAGCTGCAAAATATTTTGTTTGATGTGTATCAACCCATAAAATATATCTTGTGAATATACACATATTCTATATAGCCGAAAGACGCTGATCAGCTGCATATCTTTTGTAGTTGATGGTAGTCATATTGAACGAAAAAACAGGATTGCCATGGTGGGAGGGGTGAATTAGTATGAGTGCACTGGACAAAGACTTCACAGCACAATACTCTACAGCACTCGCAGCTTTTCATATGTTCACATACTGTGACACCACCAGTGCATTGAAACGACCAAACTGCTTCAGCACATTTATCGTGCTATTTATCAGATGGAAGAGTGTGTATATTTCTGTAATCATGCATGTATGTATTCATAATTGATTCGTGTTGTTCTTCGCGTTCCTTCTCCAGCACGTTCGCCTACTCCAGCACGACTGGCAATTTGAGTATGGTCATCTAGAACATCTAGTTCATCACAGAGTTTGCTCCACGTTTGCTGTAGTTGAGCCTTAAAGGATAATCCCATTATGTAAATAAGTGGTTTCATTTTCCCAGTTACACGGATACGAAGGTGTAACGGTGGCAAGCTCGAAGATGTTCTATATGTCAATTAAGACTCGGGCTATTGCCAACATTAGATTGTGAACATTGCGTATCGCGACTCTGATTTTATGACAGGTTGGTAAGGGAATAGGCCTAGCATATACATGTTCAAATACACGAAGGAGTGTTTTCAATACAATAACAAAGAACATTTCGTCGGTGGCCATCTTGAATTTTATTCCAATTCGCCATAATAATGTTCCAGTATGTTTTTTTTTCATTTGAATCGTTAACTCAGAAATCATAGGTGTAGACACCAGAATTTCACTTTCAGAATTTCCATTGCAACTCGAGATGTTGGCCCGGCTAATTTCCAATGTAGAATATCAATACTCATTTCTAGATTTTAGGCTATGGTAACTGCACACAATGTACAAGTTCAGAGACAAAAAGCTATATTCAATAACCATGCATGTCCTCAGTCCTATATTATGTTTTTAATACAATGTCAGCAAAATAATTTGGTTTTCAATATATAGACATTGTGATTTTGTCAAAAATATAGTCATGTGGGCTATTTTCGAATTTGCCATACAAAAATGACCGAATATTTCAAATTTGCCTTATGGTATTGCTCCAGTATGTTTTAGTGATTTCACGCGATTCGTTGACCCCAGAAGACACATAGGTGTAGACAATACTCGATATGTTGGTTAAATTGCAACTTAGGATATCAATATTACGTATTTCTGGACGATAACTGCATAATATACAAGATCATGAGAGACACAAAGCTATCCATTATAACCATACCTGTCTTCATTACTATAACATTTTAACATGTCAATACATTTTGTTTTCAATATAAACATTCGGATTTTGTCATAAAATGATTTTCACCGGTCGCCATCTTGGATTTTTACGAATTCGCCATATAGGAATGACCTAATATTTTTATAAGTGGTTTCATTCGATTTTTTGACCGTGAAAACATAGTTGTAGACACCAAACTTATGATTGCCTAAATAAGATTTTCATGGCGTCCATTTTAAAAAAAATGGCCTTAACCCATATCGGGCCCCAATGTTATTCATCGTAAAATCATTAACAACATTCCCAGGACGCCCCTGATCAAAATGGAGAGTGGTGGGGGTGCATGGTGACCAATTCTGCACATAGACTATCTGTGTCAATTATAAATCAAGATATAAATAAAAATAGAATTTGCTAAATTAAAAATGGCGGCCATTTTGAATTTCGCATGATCCTTACTTCAGGTCATATTAAAACACTTTCCATTCCATTAAACACCCTGAAAAACCCCCTACTAGACATGTTGATCATCAAAATTGACCAACTGGTGCAAAACATATTGACATATAGGTTTTTCAGAATGGCTTCTGGCGGCCATTTTGAAAATCGTTTTTCTGAGTTGCTACCATAATAAAGCATGTCTACCCAAGTCTTTTTTTACTCATGGGGTGGTCCCCTGAACGTATTTGTTGAGTAACTTAGGGGACCTAAAAATGCACACAGGACCCCCCTCAGCCATTAGATTAAAGCCCGATGCCCTAATAGACAATAATAAAAAGGTTTCCACATGGTAACAAAGTGCTACCTATTTCTAGAACACTTTTCAGATTTTGCCAGCAGGTTATTGATAATTTTCACTCACGTAAATTTCAACATTTGTTCAACGTATCGTGTCTGCTGGAAATATTATCAAATACAAACATTGGTAAACTTAACTGCTTACTTTTCAACTGCATGTAAGAAGTTACTTATGCTAACCTTTGAATGGCAGAATAGTGTACAGCTATCAATTACCATCTGATTATAATACATTGATTGGCAATGATTATGGGATCACTAGAATGTTTTTCAATAATTGAAAATGCCACAAATCAATACGCTCTATTAGTGAAGAACATAGATCCACAATCGTTAAGAACACTCCAATTTCTCTGGACTAGCCTTAGTTACGTCATTTACTCCTATTACTTGGTTACGGAGAGGTGACAACATGCAAGATTGAATTGTTGTTTCGACATTTTCTACATTTGATTGATTGTTGTAACCAGAGGTACTCGCCCACCATGCCCTGCTATGATATGTAGAAAGAATCGACCACTTGAACAATAAATCTGATAGAGCTGCATTTGTAATGGATGAATTCAGCTATAAAAAATATTGATTATATAACAATGGTTTAGGCTAAAAAATCGTAAGATAAAGTAAACAAATTGAGTATTACGACAGCTCAATTATTATACAAATAAAAATCGTTGTTTAAAATCACCCAGGTTTCTCGTTTATCAGGTGTTTATTAACGGACTATAAATGTAAACGCTTGTCATTAATTTGTAAAAAGTTTTGCTGTAAGCCTTATATATTTTTTAGTTATTGTTCGGGAAATATGCTTGCTGCTATTTTAATATCATTTGATAATATTTCATATGAGCGTATTATTCTCTTCAGGTTTTCCTTTTTTGTACCCTTAGTGGTCATAATTATATGCCCCCCTAACACTGCTTGAGTGACAGGAGACTCTTACGACTAGACACCATCACGCCCCTAAATTCCTGCCACTGTGGAATCTAGTAAAAACAATGAAGCAATTAATGTACAAAGTCCTGATATAGCTGATAAATATATATTATAACACACGAAACAGATTTCGTGATTATTATTTTCTACGTACCATGTGTATTCCAGTTGTAAAGGACAATTGAATAAATGAATGAATGAATGAATAAAAGAATGAATAAATAAATGAACGAACGAACGAGCGAACGAACGATAGAGCGGCCGAGCGAATAAATAAATGAATGAATGAATGAATGAATTAATTAATTAATAAATGAATGAATAAATGAATTAATTAATTAATTAATTAATTAATTAATTAATTAATTAATTAATTAATTAATTAATTAATTAATTAATTAATTAATTAATTAATTAATTAATTAATTAATTAATTAATTAATAAGGTGATGTATGTATGAATGGATGGATGGGTAATGAGTTGAGAATTAGATGATTGGCATAGTGACCTGGTGACAAAGTGTCCTCCAGACACATGGTTTAAGCTTGAATTATAACTAGAATTATATATTTTTGCTCAACACTGTTAAAATGCTAGTCCCTTGATATAAAATATTGTCATCCAAGAACCAAAGTGTTGTATGACTGCCCAACAAACACGACACATTGAGCCACTGTTGGTTCAATATTGCTCCACCGTGCGACGCTGGCTCAGCATTAAACCAACAATGGCTCAATGTATCGTGTTTGCTAGGCATATGATGACATGAGGCTTATTATAAACATGGTGGATTCTACAACATGTAGTTTTTTTGTAGATTTTCCATGAAAATATTATTTTCGTTCGCAACTTTTTATTTCATTTTTTCTAAAATTCTGAACCCATCCCAATTAACGTTACCGTAATCACGTAACACTTTTATCAACATATATGCAGAATGCCACATCATTTTTGTGAACCGACGTAGACCAATATATAATACGTTGTAATACAACAATTTAGCTGTGATTGATAGCAGACTTAACAAGGGCAAACAAATGTCATGCCATCTGTGGGGACTGTGTGGAATAATGACATGTTGAGTCTACACAGTTACCGACCGCAAGTAGAACTAGTATAACATGCCCGTACGTTCTGCCTCACGAGAATCACTTATCTCCATTGACGGCATTGTTTTATACATGTATACAGATAGCTACGTCTGAGTGTTTATCAACAGTCTGTTTGTTGTTTGACTGGCTGAGTGTGTAGTGTAGGAATGTAGGCCTATACATCAGCTGATTCAGTGGGTTTCCACGGTATGCTGGAAGTCAGGCAACGTTTATGTGTGAACATGAATCCAAGTCACTGATTCCCACCGAATGTGATAACGTCCCTCATTTGATCCTCCTAGTTCTTGTTTTTAACCCTTGTTTTGCTAGGATCGTATATTATACAGACATCCAGCTATTAATTTGAACCCTTTTAGCACTAAACACGACTGTACTCATTTTCAACATCTTTATTTACACATAGAAAATAAATATAATATAAATATAAATGTGAAATATATCTCACGACTGCAAAATTGAAAACAAATGGGCATTAATTTGACAAATCTGAATAATTGTCATTCACTTGAAGCTGTACACTGCGTGAGCGAGTACGTAGTGCTTCAGGTGAGTGCTTGGCAACCAAGATTCCGCCTTTTTTCAACAAAACTGGATTTAACTCTACACGTGTATACTGCAGTGTATACTACAGAATGCGTACGTGTTAGAATTTTAACCCTTACAGCGCGGGGGAAGCCTGGTGCAGTGGTTAAAGCTGCCTGCTTGGAAAGTCGGAAACCCCACTCTGGCCTTCAAGTTTAAAATAAACAAAATGTTTCTTCCCCTCTCATAAATATTCAATATTGTGGGGAAACTCTGTGACCTAGAGGTAGCGTGTTCGGCCTCAGCTCGCCAGGGCTCGAATTGCGAGTTCTGTGTCTTGAGGGCAGTGTTATCTCATCTAAATTAATCTGGTAATTACAGAGGTATTAGGCCTGCTGTCTAGGAATTTGTCACAAGCGTACTGAAACTGCTTTTTGGGTACCGATGTGTCCCGTTGTTCGTACACCAGTGAACTAACGTTAGGCCTACTCCTTTAAAACAGGCCAAAATAACTATCATTAGCATACTTGAGACGTAAGGAGCCGCTCGATCTCACACTGTCTATACAACTAGACTTGTTTGGCATGTTAATAATGGCAATTCTGACATAGGCCTACGACTGTAAAGTGCGGGGCTTTGCAAATGTCAATATCGAAAAAAATATGGTTGCTGGAAGACGTTAACCCTTTAACCGCCGGTGTCGCATATATTCGGGTTTTCATTTTTTATTAGCACATTCCGTACCACTTTTTAAACATGTTAAAGATAAAATGTGACATCAATCAGCAATAGTTGAAAACAGTTGACCTCCATTTTGTCAAATCTGAATAATTTTCACTCACTTGAAGCTGTGGATCGCGTCAGCGAGACACAATTTCAAGTGGGTGAAAATTCAGATTAAATAATTTGGCGGTTAAAGGGTTAATATAAATCTCTTTTTACTTCTTGCACACCATTGGAATAACGACGTAGTGTCTCGTTCAAGTAAATATGACATGCACGGATTATGATTATACAAAGCTAATAATCACTCTTAAGAATCTCACCTGAAACAACCGAGTAGGCCTACTATTTTCTTTTAGAATGTCCTGGAACTGATAAGTGAATATTTGCGAATCTTATTTTACAAATATCTCATTTATAAATTTCAACAATGATATATCTCGAAAGTCGTCTTATACTACCTTATTATCATGAATATATATTATATTAATGTAGCCTACTACGTTTATAAATATATTCATGAATGTTATTATGCAACTTTAATCGAGAAACTAGAGGGGAATTGTGACTTGTCAATTGACAATAATGTTTGGACTACGTTTTGTGCGTTTTTTTGGCCACCGTTTTAAATATTGTTGGGTTATTTTTTTTATGAGATAATGATTGGGATTTTAAAATTCTGAATTCTGACTGCTTTCTTGGATTAATGCTGTATAACTGTCTGCGACGCTGGCCAAACATTAAAAACAACATTGCGTCGACGTCTCGAGTTTGATGCAATTACAACTGTTGGTTCAATGTTAAAATGTAGGATTTGAAAGGCTCTACTGTCCATATCAAACACCCAATGTTGGTTCAATGCTGAGCAGCCCTCTGCGACGCTGGCCCCACATTGAAACATTATTGGATAGGCCTCTAAATTTTAATTGATTAAATGTACAGAGTGTAAGCCTGTCTGTCTTCTATGACAATAAGCCCCTATACTGACTGGCCAAGATTCATGGGCTTCTCCCGACATGTACATCACTGTACCAACATTAATCTACATATAGTTCCAATAAATCCTGAATAAAATCCTGAAGAACATGACGTATGACTAAGAAACGTCACAGCACACCTCCCCAAAACATAAGGATCATTGTGCAAAGGTTTGAAGTCGATTGGATAAACACTCAGAGAGAAATAGCACATCATAAGCCCCCGACATGTACGTCATTGGCCAACCATTGATTAGCACTTAGTGATCCAGAAAATCCTGCATAAATCCGAAAGAACAACTGGGAATTCTTAGAGTCATAGCAATAATCCTACATACATAAGGATCACTGTACCGAGGTTTGAAGTCGATTGGATAAAAACTCAGGGAGAAATAGCGCGCGGACATAGAAGATCAAAAACTCGAGATCCAAACAAAACTCAATATGTCTGGACCACAAGGTCCAAGCATAATAATGATTTGTTTCCTAATATTGCATGACTACTTTTGCACAGGTGCTCGGCCTCAGACCGCCAGGGCTCGAATTTCGAATCCTGTGTCTGGAGGACAGTGTCATCTTAATCATCTCACCATCCTCAGGAGGTTCTCCTGGCCCAGTTTAGCCTATATGTGCACAAAGGTGGCCTAAAGCCCGATTCATTTCATTTACTTTTGCACAGGTGTTTTTTTATGTATTGCTATGTGTCATGTATATCCCATGCTTCTGTGAGAGACCAACATTAATTGTAGAAGTTAATTGTAGACATTTTGAAATAGTGGTGAATAATATTACTTCTTCACCTTTCAAATTATTTCATGTCTGGTCATGGAATATACATTATGATGAATTAGATCCACATATAACTTGAATGACACCCGATCAATAGCTTTTAGTCACTAAACCAAGCAACATGCACGCGTAATATCGAGTCATCTATACATGTTGCTTCTGCTCATTAGTCAGAAGTTACAAAACAAATTTGGCTAATAGCGTTATTGATCGCAGCCCTAGAATCGATGTACCTGTATGGCCGTCAGGGACTTGTGGCATTGCTTTGGGAAATTATATATTTCGTGACGCAACCGACAACGCTCATCACATAACAAACACGGATCTGTCAGTGCGTATTGTATATTTGACTTTGACTGTCGTAACATATTAACCTTTTCAGGGCGGGCACCGACTTTATATGTCAGAATCTGACGTCTATAGACATCAGATTCTGACGTCTAAACATGATCCCCGCACTGAACGAAAAAAAATGATAATGGCCGTAGACCAATAACCTGATAACATGTATTCATATTTTAGGAGGAAAAACTAACTAAGCCAGTTATGATGATTTCAAATTAAAAACACCCCTTTGGTCTCCATAGTTTATACAGAAATATTTCAGCGTTGTAAGGGTTATAGATATGCATCATCTATCATTGATTATGTCCATAGTGCCAAGCAATGGTTGACATGAACATGTGGATATTCCCGTCCGCTATTTCCATCATTGAAAATTCTATTATGATGAGCCGTTTTAGTCAGGGAACGAGTTATATGGATTTAAGATGCTGTGCGATTTTCATGAAGAAAGTAAGCCACCTATATCAATGTGTTCAGGACACTCTAATGAACAATACAAATCATGTCGGCAGTCTAGTAATTTGCTCTGAGCCGACAAATATGCGTATACATATGTTTTATCGTGTACTTGATCACTTTTTCGGCCAATTTCAGAAACAAATTTCACAGAAAACCTTATGTAAATATCAAATTGCTTTCCAAATAACGTCTAACGTCTGTTTGGTGACCATAACAATATACATATATATGCAAACCCTGAATTTTTTTCAAGGATATGCACCAAAGCAAATATATCCAAGATGGCCGCCATGAAGATCTCATACATATACCTTTTTGGCGGCTTCTTTGAATGTCATATGTGACATAAATATGGTTTCTGGGGGATTTCTACATGCCAAGTGCATTTCTGGAATTATTTCATTGATTGTGAGCATATTTAGGTTGCTGGGTTGAGGTGAAGGTCAAAGTGAATTTAAAAGGGATCGGTTGATCATGTATCGAGAGAGTGGTTGATCTACAGTACTTCAAAAACATTTTCTGACGCAATGATTATCTGATATATATCTCTGATGTTTTCATAATACACATTACGCAAAAGCGTTATTATTTGATATCAAAATATTTTGTAAATGACTCACTAAATTTTCCTAGAAATAGTGTTATTGTTGTAATATTTCTGTGAAGGACGAGTAACAGTAAAATCAAAACAATTTAATGTTGACTTTATCATGTTTAACCCTTTAGCCGCCAAATTATTCAATCTGAATTTTCCCCCACTTGAAGTTGTGCCTCGCTGACGCGATCCACAACTTCAAGTGAGTGAAAATTATTCAGATTTGACAGAATGGAGGTCAACTCTTTTCAAATCTTGCTTGTTGATGTCACATTTGATCTTTAACATATTTAAAATGTGCTTGATGTCCTAATAAAAATGTAAATCCGAATATATGCGGCACCGGGTTAAAGGGTTAAATCAATTAGGTACTTCCAGACATTTCAAATTGTTCTACCTTCACCCAACAGACTTCCCCTTTGCACTACTACTTCTGAGTGCTGGGAATTCAGTTTTGTTCCTGAAATTATGAAACACCACACGTCAGAAGGCAATAGATGATGCAGTCTGTGTGTGGGGGGCAATATACCACCGAAGGAACGTCGACAAGTTCTTCACGTCGGTCGTGTAGGGTATTGATAATGGCACGGGTCAGGTCGCATTCGTAGGATAGCTCTGGGAATGCGATCTTTATCGCCCTCTTGTGAATCCCTTCCAGTTTGTCAGAATCTGAAACAGTGAGGCTCGTGTGCCACACTTGGCAGGCATGTTCCAAGAGTTAGAGGACACGTGATACGTATCCTTGCGATATGAATGCATTCCACACCTGCCCGCTTCAAAAGACGTAAAACATACAGTCTTTGTGATGCCTCACCATGGATCATCGTTATGTGTGGACCCATGTCATTGCTTATTATCACACCCATAGCAGCTACTTGGTAGATGTAACTCTCTCCATTGTTTTTTCCTTTGATTAATAGAGAACCTAATTCCCACTCAGTGCTGTTATTCACATACTTATAGTGGTAATCTAGTCTGCAGGTCAATAAAACCGACTGGACCAAACACGATGCCCTGAGAAACTCCTGCATTGATAGTATACACTATCATCTCCGATTTTATTTCATTGTTCCCTATCACACAAGAAGGAAGCTTCCAGCAGAAATTTGTTTCATTCAGAGCAAAACCATAACCTCCTTACATTTTCCAGTTTAAGTATGTATCTTACAGATCAGATTATATGATGTTTTTAACTCCATAACCTTGGTCTTATAATCATTGCATCGATTCTAATATTTTTATTATTTTCATATTTGCCAAGATATACAAGTAATTGCAATACATCACAGGAACAATGTGTTTCCAAGTAAAAATGAGTGATATAAGGCTGATGACTGGTTGGTGATTTGGCATGGAGGGTCACTGATAATTCTCTTCACTCGCCCTAGGAGGGGTTCTGCCTCTCTGGGCTTCCCTGGGAAATATAGGCCTACATTTGTGTGTCACTGAGGAATTAAATGCTTTATCACGTTGGCCTATATCACTCAGCTACCTTCGAATCGGATAGTCTCCAGAGTAACTATTGTAAGCGGGTAACATTTATCGTAACGTGGGTAACGTTTGATTAAATGTCAACCTCTTTATCCCCGGACCGCTGATATGCATTAGCTCTGTTTTCTCCTACGCACGTTGTGCCTACAACGTTGTTTTGTGATATGCAATCAAATCAACTCTTTTCCTTTGCGCCTATATTCCATATTAACAATAGCTATTGACACAATATTTCAAAATACTTTTGCTACCGAATGCGCTGCAAGTTTTGCCTATTTAATAGTTGAATTTGACCTTGACCTTCACATAAACAACCTAAATATGGCCTAAATCAATGAAATGTTGCCAGAAATTGAATTGACATGCAGAAAGCTATTAGAAACGATGTGTCACATAATAAATTTGAACAAACTGTCCAAAAATAATATATAAACAGGATATTTGTGGCGGCCTTCTTGGATTTTCGCTTTTTGTGCATTTCCTGCAAATTATTAAAAAAATTGCTTACCTTGGTTGTTTTCTTGAGTATAGTTATGTATAATATATTGAAGCACGCTAGTGACATAAAATTATAGTTATTTATTTATATGTGGAAGTTCGGTTTTATTTTTGTCAAACGTACGCAAAATGGTGCATTTGTTCTTGTTTTTTCAAACGCGCATAAAACAATTTTTAGCAATTTCCCAGAGTGCCAACAACCATTCTCTGATTTTCTGGTATATGCTAAGCACATTTAAATAGGTGACCTACTTTCTTTATTAAAATCGCGTGACTATTATGAATTATGACATAAAATGACGAAACCGCAGACAACAAAAGGCTCTGTCCAACCAATGATGTTATTATGATGAATTCCATTGTTTGTTTGAATGTGAGAACACACGATATATCAGACATGTGTTACCTCGCTATAATACTTTCAGACCAAATACATTATGTTTAAGTTGACCTCCCTGTTATCGTCAGTCGCATGCTAAATTACTATATCTGCGTTATGTTTAGCTATTTAATATAGTTCAATTTCCTAAATAGTGTATCATTATATCTCCTCTATACTGGAGAGAGATGTTGTTTTTGCTTCTGTCGGCGTCAGCGTCGGCGTGCACATTTCCCTGTGTGTATATTTTTCAGCGTGCACATTTTGACTACTTGTCTGATTGTCTTCAAATTTTGCACACAACACCCCCGGGAGGTCCAGATGTGCATATTCAGGTGACTGTATTTGATCTACTATTAGTTCAGTTCTATAGCCTAATTAGTTGTTTTAAGTCGGCGTTCACATTTTGATCTACTTTACAATATGCCATGAACTACTAGTCTGTCTTCAAATTTTGCACACATCACCTCTAGGAGGTCTAATCGTTTTCAAATTTTTCACATAGCACCTCTAAGAGGTCTAGATGTGCATTTTGGGGTAACTGTACTTTGGCCTACTATTGTTTCAGGATTAGAGCCTTATTAGTTGTTTTACCATAATTATTTCCGGACAATTTCTCAGCAGCTACTCATCTGATTGTCATCAAATTTTGCACACAACACCTCCACGAGGTTTAGATGTGCATTTTGGGGAAACTGTACTTTGGCCTACTACTGGACACTATGGCCTCATTGCACATTTTCACTTCCCAATATACCACACTACCACACATGATCTACCACACGGGATCTAACACATGTGATATACCACACGGGATCTACCACAGAGTGTCTACCACAAGGAATATACCACTCGGGATCTACCACACAGAATCTACCACACGAGATCTACCACACAGGGGCTACCACGCGGAATCTACCACACGGGATCTACAACACAAGATATACCACACGAGATCTACCAGACGGGATCTACCACACGAGATCTACAACATCAGATCTACCACACGTGATGTACCACACGGGATCTACCACATGGGATCTACCACACGGGATCTACCACATCATATCTACAACACGAAATCTACCACACAAGATCTACCACACGGGATCTACCACACGGGATCTACCACACGGGATCTAATACACGGGATCTATCACATCAGATCTATCACACGAGATTTACAACACGGGATCTACTACACGGGATCTACCACACGAGATATATCACACGAGATATACCACACGAAATCTACCACACGATATCTACCACACAAGATCTACCACACGGGATCTACCACACGGGATCTACCACACAGGATCTACCACACAAAATCTACCACACTGGATCTACCACACAGGATCTACCACACAAGATCTACCACTCGGGATCTACCACACAAGATATATCACACGGGATCTACCACACACGATCCACCACACAAGATCTACCACACGGGATCTACCACACGGGATCTACCACATCAGATCTACCACACGGGATCTACCACACACGATCTACAACATCAGATCTACCACACGGGATCTACCACACAAGATCTACCACACGGGATCTACCACACGGGATCTACCACACATGATCTACCACACAAAATCCACCACACGGGATCTACCACACAGGATCTACCACACAAGACCCACCACACGGGATCTACCACACGGGATCTACTACACGGGATCTACCACATCAGATCTACCACACAGGATCTACCACACAAGATCTACCACACGGGATCTACCACACGGGATCTACCACACAGGATCTACCACACAAGATCCACCACACGGGATCTACCACACAAGAACTACCACTCGGGATCTACCACACGAGATCTACCACACAGGATCTACCACACAGGATCTACCACACAAGATCCACCACACGGGATCTACCACACAGCATCCACCACACAAGATCCACCACACGTGATCTACCACACAGGATCTACCACACAAGATCTACCACACGGGATCTACCACACGGGATCTACCACACAGGATATACCACACAAGATCCACCACACGGGATCTACCACACAGGATCTACCACACAAGATCTACCACACGGGATCTACCACACGGGATCCACCACACGGGATCTACCACACGAGATATACCACATGGGATCTACCACATGTGATCTACCGCACTCGATCTACCACATGGGATCCACCACGCGAGATCTACCACTCGCACTGATTATCGGATCGATAATGTTGTAGACAGCAATGTCATAAGTAAACTCCCAGTTTGTTTTTTATTGATTACGCCCAAGATAACACGAGTCATCGATCAAATGCTGGTTTAATGTTGGGCAATCGTATACGACGCTGGCCCAGCATTGAACCAGCATTGGATCGATGACTCATGTTTACTGGGACCGCAGCGAACTGTGTATCTCTTTATGATAAATTTTGAGTTTTTTCCGGGTCAGAGCACCGGTGAATCAACAGAGCGCGTCCCGCTGGTATCCGCCCGGCCGTGTAGCAATATCACCAGATCGTCACGTAATCCAGCAAATACCAACCAGGCTTTAATCCATTGTTGTTTTAATGTTGGGCCGATGTCGTAGACGGCGGTCCAACATTAAGACAACAGTGGGTCAATGTCTCGTGTTTGCTGGGAACAATGTCCTGCAGACAATGTGGTATATACCCAGAACAGAACAATAAACAAAGTATTGATGCCAGCACGGTCAACTGGGTGAGCTGAGGTGGCTCCAAACGAACACGATACGTTGGCCCAATCCTTGTTTGATGCTGGGCCGGCGTCGCAGACATTGACCTGGCACGATATCAACATATCAGCGCGATATCATGTCCAGTTGTTTTGAAGGAGTACTGCACTATGTCCCGCTATGAACATGATGCATAAACAACATCAATTAACTATACTTTCACTTTCTCTCTGGTAAGGCCTATATAATATCACAACAAGAGGACGCCCGGGTGCTGCTCTCACACATAGGCGAATATGCTAGCGAATGTGCTTACGAATGAAAATCTTTGACATTGTTTCAAAATTTGCAACACGCGCCGGGTATTTGTAACAGTGTAAGCGTTGGTAACAAATTCGGAAATTCCCACCTGCTTACGAATATCGACCAATTTAGGAAGCGTCTCCTAAATTTTAGCGAATCTTGCGAATGCTGTCATTCGCCGTCAATTTGCAAGCCATTGGTAACGTTGGTAAGGCATTCGGAAGCATTTGCAACGTTCATAAGGCATTTGCAGGGCGTTTGTAACGTTCGCCGTTTCACATTCCTTGCGAATGACTATTTCGAGTGATTTTAAACCTTTTATATAGACCAAGAGACCAAAGGGTTGTTTCAATTGGAAATCATCATAAATGACATGGTTAGCTCTTTCTGCTTCATTTAAATACCTATGTTATGTGTCTACGGCCATTATAAATGTTTTATTCTTTCTGTGTGGGGATCGACTTTAGACGTCAGAATTTGGCGTTTATATACGTCAGATTCCGACGTCTAAAGTCTTCCGCGCTGAAAGGGATATAAATAAGGGATATAAATCACATAGTGACAGTTTGGAGTAGGCCAAGTGTAACACGAAATCACAATAACCAGCATCCGCAGTCTGAATTTGAACCCACTGTCCACAGGTGAGCCGAATCAGCCTACCCTGTAGGCAATAACAAGCCATGGTAAATACATTTGTTTTCAGGATCGACTACAAGCCAATTTTACTGCAAAATATGGATCAAAATGAAAATATTTAGGGTAACACACGTGTTAGTTTAGAAGAATATTTGGCTCGTATCGTAAAATAAGCGACGAGCGAAATATGATATGCGTGTAAAAGGGAGGCCAAACAATCGATCTGGCACATTGACATACCATGTTGATATAACAGGTCAATAATGTATTCAACAATAAAGACAAAGCATTCACATTGTATCACCACCAAGTGTAAATATTATATTTGTGCCACTGTAACCCCCTTAGTAGGGTACAAAACCATGAGTCTGTAACCAACCTTCTGTAGACATGGTTTGACGGCTGTTTTAGGTGACTTAACCCTTTAACCGCCAAATTATTCAATTTGAATTGTCACCCACTTGAAGTTGTGTCTCGCTGACGCGATCCACAACTTCAAGTGAGTGAAAATTATTCAGATTTGACAAAATAGAGGTTAACTCTTTTCAAATCTTGCTGGTTGATGTCACATTTTATCTTTAACATGTTTAAAAGGTGAAAAATGAAAACCCGAATATATGCGGCACCGGCGGTTAAAGGGTTAGGGTTTTTTAAAAATAAGCTCAATTAAGCCTATTTTGAAAAGGCGAGCAGAATCATTTTTATTTTCCAGATCGTAAAATCCGAAGAGGCCGCCATCGTTCACGGTGAAAAGCTACAATTTATTTACTTGATCCACTGGTCTCGCAGTGGAACGTAGTAAAATAATAGACACAATATATGATATCTTGTGAACATTCATACACGATTAGTAAGCACAGCTAAAAAATACTATTATTATTATGATTATTAGGCTATATCTTTGCGACGCTGGCCCAACATTTAAAGAACATTGGGTTAATGTCTCGCGTTTGCTGGGAATGAACTGTGGCCTACATGTACATACAGTTATATAAACTATACACTGCCCACCGTAGACACTGCTACTTCGCATGTTAAAATTTGCAGATGGTTGACGTCATATGTCCCCCGCTCTCAATTTCAAGTATTGTATTAAGCCTGTGATTGGCCGGCTGTCTTGCCAAAAGTACCCTGATCGGCTGGCGAAGATTTTATGGAGGGGGAGGGGTGGGTGTAGACAGACACCTGTGTGGAGCCCAGCAAACACAATACTTGACCCAATGTTGTTTCAATAATAGCCCACCGCCAACGGCGCTGGACCAACATTGAAACAACATTGGGCCAACTCTTCGTGTTTGCTAGGAGAGCTGTCCGCATTTTGATATAAGCGTGCCGTCTGTGTCTGGCTGGAACAGACTACACAGTGCTCTGTGTATATAAACTAATGATTACTATCACATCAGACATCAATAAGCGTGTAGTATATTCAGGATAATAGGGTATTGAATTTCACAAGATCCCCTCACAAGGCATTGCAAGAGGAGCCCAGTACACCGGGAAGGTTAAGCTAATGTTGGTTTGATGTTGAAAAAACGTTGCAGATGGTGGAGCAACATTAACTTAAAATTCATTCAATATCTAGTGTTTTCTAGTAATATAGGTAATATTGGAAAATCCCATGGGTAATTTTTAACCCTTTAACTGCCAAATTATTCAATTTGAATTTCACCCCACTTGAAGTTGTGTCTCGCTGACGCGATCCACAACTTTAGGTGAGTGAAAATTATTCAGATTTGACAAAATGGGGGTCAACTCTTTTCAAATCTTGCTGGTTGATGTCCCATTTTATCTTTAACATATTTAAATTGTGGTACTTAATGTGCTAATAAAAAATGAAAACCCGAATATATGCGACACCGGCGGTTAAAGGGTTAAAGCGCTGAAATATTCTTATACAAATCTTGGAGATCAAAGGTGTTTTTTTTCAGTTTGAGATCATCATTAATATCTTAGTTAGCTCTCTTCGTTTCATTTGAACACCTATATTATGAAACATGGCTTTATATGTTCTTGATGTTATTGGTATACCGCCATTATACATATCTTCACTCTTACAGTGCGGGGATCGACTTAGACGTCTACATACATCAGATTCTGACGTCTAAAGTCGATCCCCGCACTGTAAGGGTTAAACTAGTGGTCCACCGGTGAATCGGCTTGCACTAACCGGTGTCTATAAATAGCCACAAGGGAATAATAAGACGGAATGAATTTATGTACATGTATTATGAATCATCATACTATATTCATTAGTGAAATGCAAGTGAAATTATAAAAAGACAATGTACATTAAAAAGTATTGTGTTCGTAAGAAATGATTTTTTAAATGATGATCCACACTAAAAAAACTGAAGCAAAAAATGATGTAGGCCCATGTATCACCAGATTCCATGACATATATTTGTGAAGTTCCACCACAATTTATTTTGCAACATTAAAATCTGTCATTAAATCTCATTACTAATAACTACCTCAAAATAATATGTTATTGGGACATGAGTATATGTTGAACAGTATGTGAAAGGCAAATATAATTTAAAGTGACACACTCAACCAACATGCTCAACCAATGATACACATCATGACAAAATCTGGTATAATTTGCGATCCAAGGTACAACATATTATGCTTACAGCCGTGCTGTTTGAGCGCTGCTTTGTACCAATTTTCAAAGAGTACTGACAAGTATATTTTTTCCGACTGTTTGTTATCCAATATTTGTGCTGATGTATGAGTCATACTAGTCTCTTAACCCTTTAACCGCCAAATTATTCAATTTGAATTTTCACCCACTTGAAGTTGTGTCTCGCTGACGCGATCCACAACTTCCAGTGAGTGAAAATTATTCAGATTTGACAAAATGGGGGTCAACTGTTTTCAAATATTGCTGATTGATGTCAAATTTTATCTTTAACATGATTAAAAGGTGGTACTTAATGTGCTAATAAAAAATGAGAACCCGAATATATGCGGCATCGTTGGTTAAAGGGTTATAGTACCGGTGCAGCACATTGTTCCTTCAGCTTTGTTACTGACATCATCGTACTGGTGTCATGTGCCGATCAAGTTTCTGCGATGGATAATCACAAAGCTTTGAAAACCAATTTATTGATTAAATTATACTAATTAACATCGGCCTGTAAAAGTTGTTATCTAAGCACCATGCAATAATGTTTGTATATTTATCTCGTAGTGTATATTACATAATATGTAATATACAGTATAAGATAAATATACAAACATTATTGCATGGTGCATTGCATTATTGTTGTCACTGAAATGCACGCATCAGAGATGCATGATCGCCAAATTAGTATGTGGGGATGAGATGTTTTGCAAATGTATTTATCATAGTCCCGTACCATCACACACCACTAGATAGACCGAAATAGATCACCGGGCCGTTAAAGTTAGCACAACAATTATAAAGACATTATTATAGTTAAATAACCTTTTAAAATAATGTATACCATATTGACTAATGTATACTGAGATATTATACATTCTATGGTCTCTGAAGATGTGCCTGGCTGAAAATGCGTGTTTTAAAGTGGCTCCTTGGGATAACATCAATTTTAGTTTTCAATTTTGTTATGAAGTAGTGTATCCCACAGATAATGATTTTTTCAGTTTTCAGATTTGAAAAAATATTTTTTCTCCACATTTTTATGAATCCGATGGAAACCCAAACAAGCTCTTTGTATATCTAAATACATGCAAAAGGAGGTTTGAATATTACTACAGAATTGGGCCACATCTTGATGCCGTCGGTCCAGCGTTGATCAGACAATCGGTGCTGTGGAGGAACCTCCTTGATTAACGCGTTCCCAGACGAATTAAGGACGACATCTATTGATGTAGCTATGTGGTTACTTTGATCATGCCGTCTGAGATGGTCTGTTTTTGTAGTCTATGATGTTTTATGATGTAGCCAAGCTTGGCAATATACGTCTTGGAAATAGAGCTAGTTTCGTCTTTTTCAGTGCTTTATTATTATTGTTTTTAATGTTTTTTTGTATTTTTTTAAGATCTGTAGGCTATATAACTTCATATAAATTAAATTTAGAAAAAATTCATAATTCTCATCCCAAGGAGCTGTTTCGATGTTTGTTCTCTAGTGATGTAATCTGGCAGTTCATTTCCACAATAATGGAGCAGCAGCAGAGAAAACATGGCTTCCATAAGTGTCCGGTCCAGGCCGAACTACAGACAATAAGGTCCTAGATGACAAAAGGAACAACGATTATCATAGCATGTGATTATTCACAGCGATCAACTAGACTACTACACTAAACTGAGGGCTCAGTGTTTGAATCCTAGCAAATACGAGACGGTGAATCATTGCTGATTTAATATTGGGCCAGCGTCGCAGCTGGTGGCCAACATTGAATCAACGTGGATTCAATGTCTCGTGTTTTGGTGGTATAAATAGATTTAGCCATGGGTTTTAGGCCACCTTTGTGCACATATAGGCTAAACTGGGCCAAGAGAACCTCCTGGGGATGAATAAGATGCATGAATAAGATGAATAAGATGCCACTGCCATCCAGACACATGATTCAAGATTCAAACCCTGGCGGCCTGAGGCTTAGCACGCTACCTCTCGGTCACGGAGGTTTCCCACAATATTGAATCGTTACGAGTTAGCGGAGAAGAAACATTTTGTTTCTTTAAAACTTGAAGGCCAGAGTGGGGTTCGAACCCGCGATCTCCGACTTTCCAAGCAGGCAGCTTCAACCACTGCACTAGGGACCCCGCCCCAGTCATGTAGGTATGACCGTTGAGCCATGCCATGATCTTGTCACGATAGATTCATTGACCCTAAGTTGGTTTAATGTTGGGCCACCGTCTGCGACGCTGGCCCAACATTAAACCAACATCGGGGTAACGTCTAGTACTGGCATGGATGGCATCAGCTGTATACAATCACAGATCTGATTAATTTATCCTGAGTAACTAAGTAATGAACTGAGTAATGAACATCTGGTGCACCACACCATAAAAATCATGAAAATCCACACTCACACAGGAAACACGGGAGGCTCACCCAATCTTGTTTTATTGCTGAACCAGCGTCAAAGACGCTGGGTGAATATCAACACAACATTGGGTCAATGTATCCAAGGACGCTGGGCCAAGACAGATAACTCAGACCTATAAAATTATTGCTTGGAAGGCAAAGTCACACATACAATCACGCACGTCCAGCGCACTAGAATGAATAATTTTGGTCAGTGTGTTGTGCTTCGATGGGCGTGCGTCAGAATCCGTTGATGATTTGACGAAAATTTATTGTACGCGTCAACCTCTCCGCACATTTTCTGCATGTTCAAAATATGATCGTTTTACCAAGTGTGAATGTAGACGTCAGAAGAACGTCAGACCAGCGCCAGTCTAACGTTAGGCACAATACAAGCAGAGCACACGCTCTAAATTCGTTTTGTCTCCGTTGGCCGAGGTTTGTCCCAGTCACACATACAAGGCGCACGGTGATATTTTGAAATCCAATACTGATGATTAGATGTTGTTTCTATTAGAATATGATTAATGACAATTTGATTACAATGTGATTTAAATGATGCATCCCAACCCCAGACATGAACTGGTGTACTGACAGCACAAGAAAATGTGCCACGAAACAACACACTAAGAAATGTTACTGATTTTATCACAATATGATAAAAAATGATTATTTTACAATATGATCAGAACTGATTATGCATTATGCATCTTGTCATCTGACATGAACGGGTGTAACTGCCACTCCATAAAGCGGCAGATACACCCCCTCATATCAAAAGCGGACGTAATAACAACTAACAGCACGCTTTTTGAAAAAAATCTATAAGTCAATAAAGTGTGACACAAAACCACACTCAAAGAATAACTTGCAGACTATCACAATATGATTCATAATGATTCTGTTACAATATGATTAATAATAATTATACACTATGTATCCTATCACCGGACATGAAAGGGTTCATCTGCCACATTGTAGAGCGGCAGATATACCCTTTCATCCAAGAGTATAAGAAAAAGAAGTGGGGCACAGCACCACACACAAATTAGTCCAATATTGTTATATTTTTTTTAACAAAATCTTAGCCCGGAGTCTTTGCCTGGAACACAATAAATTGTGTGTTTATTTCTGCCAGGTTCGCAAGCACAACAATTATAAAGACATTATTATAGTTAATAAACATTTTAAAATAATGAAACATGTTATGTTGTATACCATATGGACTAATGTATACTAGATATTATACATTCTATTGTCATAGAAGATATGCCTGGCTAAATATGTGTGTTTTCAGTTTTGATTTAAAATATGTTAAACCGGCTCCTTGTGATGACATCAATTTTCGGTTTCAATTTTGTAATGAAGTAGTGTATCCCACAGATCATGATATTATTTTTTTCAGAGTTTTTAGATTTAAAAAAATGTTTTTTTCAAATCCACATTTTTATGAATCCGGTGGAAACCCCGACAAACTGTTTGTATACATAAGCACCTGCTGAGCAGGCAATCGAGTAGCAGCTATTGCTGTACCTATGTGGTTACTTTGATGATAGACCATGAAAACTTTGAGATGGTCAGTTTTTGTGGTCTATGATGTTGTATAATGTAGACTAGCTTGTTCACATGACAATATACGTCTGGGAAATAGAGGCATAGTTTCGTCTTTTTATTTTGTGCCTTAACATTGTTTTTTATTATGTTTTTGTATTTTATTTAAGATCAGTAGGCTATATAGCTTCAAATACAGCAAATTTTCAAAATTGACAAAATTTAAAAAATCTTATCCCATGGAGCCTCTTTAATGTTTGTACTCTAGTGATGTAATCTGGCAGTCAATTCCATAATAATGGAGCAGCAACAGAGAAAACATGTCTTCCATAAGTGTCCGGTCCAGGTCGAGCTACAGACAATACGGTCCTGGATGACAAAAGGGACAACGATTATTATAGCATGTGATTATGCACAGCGATTAACTGGACTACTACACTAAACTGGGGTCTCAGTGTTTGAGTCCCAGCAAATACGAGACGGTGAATCATTGCTGATTTAATATTGGGCCAGCGTCGCAGCTGGTGGCCAACATTGAATCAACGTTGATTCAATGTCTCGTGTTCTGCGGGTATAAATAGATTTAGCCATGTAGCTAAATGAATTGAATGGGTTTTTAGGCCACCTGTGTGCACATATAGGCTAAACTGGGCCAAGAAAACCTCCTGGGGATGGTGAGATGAATAAGATGACACTGCCATCCAGACACATGATGGCTTAGCGGAGAAGAAACATTTTGTTTCTTTAAAACTTGAAGGCCAGAGTGGGGTTCGAACCCGCGATCTCCGACTTTCCAAGCAGGCAGCTTCAACCACTGCACTAGGGACCCCGCCCCAGTCATGTAGGTATGACCGTTGAGCCATGCCATGATCTTGTCACGATAGATTCATTGGCCCTAAGTTGGTTTAATGTTGGGCCACCGTCTGCGACGCTGGCCCAGCATTAAACCAACATCGGGGTAGCGTCTCGTACTGGCATGGATGGCATCAGCTGTATACAATCACAGATCTGATTAATTTATCCTGAGTAACTAGTCTAATGAACATCTGGTGCACCACACCATAAAAATCATAAAAATCCACACTCACACTGGAAACACGGGAGACTCACCCAATCTTGTTTTAATGCTGAACCAGCGTCAAAGACGCTGGGTGAATATCAACACAACATTGGGTCAATGTATCCAAGGACGCTGGGCTAAGACAGGTAACTCAGACCTATACAATTATTGCTTGGAAGGTCCAGTCACACATACAATCACGCACGTCCAGCGCACTAAAATGAATAATGTTGGTCAGTGCGTCAGAATCCGTTGATGTAACATATCCAGATAAACTGTGTGTATAAATTTTAGGGGTAACATGGTTGAGTCAACAGGAAAAATATTTAAAATATTTATGATTTCATGACGAATATTATGCTTTACAAATTCATAGTACACTCTCTCTGGGCATAGTAAATTACGATTTATTGTGTCATGATTATGAATATGTGACAACACTCTCATTACAACGATTAGGCACAACGGTAATATTTTCATACTTAAAATATGTAAATTGTTCAGAGCCGCGATCACAGTTTTGACAGTTTTGGTATTGTTATGAGCCTCTCTAATATGGATAAAGCTATATAAAACATGTAAAATAGATTATATCTGTACCTTCTCACCCCCGGAGAATAGAAGGATCGTGCACACATATTTTCGGTAATGTACTTGTTGTACAGTGGTATCCAAAAGTATTGTTATACCTGAGACAGATATGAGATCCGCTGTCCCTGCTGTTATGACGCACCGAAGCATAGGGCCTACAGTACATTATTATGACTAAGGAAATATAACCAACCTTTTCCATTGTTTTACAATTGTTTTTGTGTTGCTGCAATTGGTGAATAGAAATATATTCATATCAAATCGACTGCATAATAATTATTGAGGATTGAATAAATAACTGAACTTTGATGACAATAACAGCATTTAAAAATGAAAGGTATTTATATAATTATATACGACTATATTTCTAGAAATGTATGTTTTACACATGATGTGATACATTGACGCACTTAGTTCATGTAAACCTACATATATAGATGGGTTATTGTAATATAAATTGGTCATCAAGGCAGATTATACTGTCGATGATTATGAGTGTGTTGCAAAGTGATATAGGGTTATTGGGATAAAATCTACCAGTGGTTCTGAATCGTTTGGCATATACATGGTAGTTCTTCACCATGCATGCGATAATTATGATAATCTACAGATTTGGCAAACACAAAGTTTTATACTAGGTAGCCCTAGAGGTATACCTGAATAATTGGCATGAGGAGATACATGACTGTATTGCCCTTATGGTATGACAATTTGAAAAATCTTTACATATTTTACATTATAATATAAATAATACAAACGGACAACTATAACGTTACATAATAATTCTTCAACCCCGGGTCCTAATTCAATAATGAATATGTAACGGTTACTTATTCCTTATTGGAACGATTAAAAAATAAGAAACAGTTACTTATTCTTTATTGAAACGAACAAGGAATACGTAGCTATTGCTGATTCCTTATTGGAACGAATACGGAATAAGTAGCTGTTACTGATTCCTTATCAGAACGAATAAGGAATAATTAACAGCTATTTTAAGGAATAAATCGCTGTTATTGATTCCTTATTGCAACGAATAAGGAATAAGTAGCTGTTTCTGGCTCCTTATTGGAACGAATAAGGAATAATTAACAGCTATTTATTCCTTATTGAAACGAATAAGGAATAAGTAGCTGTTACTGATCCCTTATTGAAAGGAATTAGGAATAATTAACAGCTATTTATTCCTTATTGAAACGAATAAGGAATAAGTAGCTGTTACTGATTCCTTATTGAAAAGAATCAGGAATAATTAACAGCTATTTATTCCTTATTGAAAGGAATCAGGAATAAGTAGCTGTTACTGATCCCTTATTGAAAGGAATTAGGAATAATTAACAGCTATTTATTCCTTATTGAAACGAATAAGGAATAAGTAGCTGTTACTGATTCCTTATTGAAAAGAATCAGGAATAATTAACAGCTATTTATTCCTTATTGAAAGGAATCAGGAATAAGTAGCTGTTACTGATTCCCTATTGAGAGGAATAAGGAATAATTAACAGCTATTTCTTCCTTATTGAAACGAATAAGGAATAAGTAGCTGTTACTGATTCCTTATTGAAAAGAATCAGGAATAATTAACAGCTATTTATTCCTTATTGAAACGAATAAGGAATAAGTAGCTGTTACTGATTCCTTATTGAAAGGAATAAGGAATAAGTAGCTGTTACTGATCCCTTATCGAAAGGAATCAGGAATAATTAACAGCTATTTATTCCCCATTGAAAGGAATAAGGAATAAGTAGCTGTTACTGATTCCTTATTGAAAAGAATCAGGAATAATTAACAGCTATTTATTCCTTATTGAAATAATAAGGAATAAGTAGCTGTTACTGATTCCTTATTGAAAGGAATAAGGAATAAGTAGCTGTTACTGATTCCCTATTGAGAGGAATAAGGAATAATTAACAGCTATTTATTCCCCATTGAAACGAATAAGGAATAAGTAGCTGTTACTGATTCCTTATTGAAAAGAATCAGGAATAATTAACAGCTATTTATTCCTTATTGAAATAATAAGGAATAAGTAGCTGTTACTAATTCCCTATTAAAAGTAATAAGGAATAATTAACAGCTATTTATTCCTTATTGAAAGGAATAAGGAATAAGTAGCTGTTACTGATCCCTTATTGAAAGGAATAAGGAATAATTAACAGCTATTTATTCCTTATTGAAACGAATAAGGAATAAGTAGCTGTTACTAATTCCCTATTGAAAGGAATAAGGAATAATTAACAGCTATTTATTCCCCATTGAAACGATTAAGAAATAAGTAGCTGTTACTGATTCCTTATTGAAAAGAATCAGGAATAATTAACAGCTATTTATTCCTTATTGAAACGAATAAGGAATAAGTAGCTGTTACTGATTCCTTATTGAAAGGAATAAGGAATAAGTAGCTGTTACTGATTCCTTATTGAAAGGAATAAGGAATAAGCAGCTGTTACTGATTCCTTATTGAAAGGAATCAGAAATAATTAACAGCTATTTATTCCTTATTGAAACGAATAAGGAATAAGTAGCTGTTACTGATTCCTTATTGAAACGAATAAGGAATAATTAACAGCTATGTATTCCTTATTGAAAGGAATAAGGAATAAGTAGCTGTTACTGATCCCTTATTGGAAGGAATAAGGAATACGTCACATACACACGTATTCTTTATTGGAAGGCATAAGCAACTGGTTACTTCTTATTTGTTCGACTTTGAATAAGTAACGCTAAAAGCAAAACACATATACAAGACGCAAATTTAGGCTCAAAATAAAAAAAAAAGATGTTGATATACTTGTTCTCTACAGAAAAAAGTAAAATCACCGACCTGGCAAAATTAACATGCACGAAGAGCTTTTAACAGTATATTTACTTGTTCAGATTTGATAAACTTCGTACCACAAATACCAACTACCGCTAATTGGTGTTCGAAACTGAGGGAGTGGGGAATCCCCTGCAGCACTAATTGTCTGCCCAACGTTAGGCCGACGACATCAACATGTGGAACCAATGCTGTGTTAATATTCAATCATTCTTTACTGATAGTGTGCTTAGGTTTGCTTTGGATTCTTATAAAATTAATGTTGATAATTTTTTTTTAATATGAAAAAACTGAAAGTATTATCTGCACCATACACTAACGTTACTTCATTACAAAATTAAAAACCATAATTGATGTCATCCCACCATTGACATGTATAAGTATACAATCAATGATCCCACGGAGCCACTTTAAACAAGGGATCTCAATCCCTATAGATTCCTTGTTCTATGTAATCAGTAATAGTGTCGATGTTTCACGTGGGTATTGATAAACCAATCATTGCTTGCATTTCTGTGCGCGTCTTTTCTTTAAGTCTTATAGTACTATGTTGGTGTAGATAGGCCAGTACATACTGTCTTATTGACCATGTAGAACAAACTATTTTAATGGCGAGAAAGGAAATTTAAACAATAATAATGTGTTGATTATTATATAAGTTATTGTGTATTATATTATCAGCCAATTATTTTTCATTTCCAGCCAACTTGACGTTTTTTATCAAATACTGTACCAAAAAGTATTTTTTAACACAAAATTGCATTATTCTAACCATGGAAACATCCACAATTTAAACAGTGAGGGACGTAGCTATAATTTCTGCTAGCCAAAATGGGGTGTGGACTTATTTTTGACACAAATTTGCGAAAATTTCAATAATTTCTCACAGAACGAGATAATTTCGTTTATTCCCAATTATCACACTGCAGAATCTAAAAGACGCCTATTGGCGAAGTGCAACGCTTCTTGGCGCCAAATTGTGAACTTTGTCAGAAATCTTTCAAAATATCGTCTGAAAAAAGGCCAAAATGTTCAATTTATGTTAAATAAAGTTGTGCACGAAACAATAGTACATCTTACGAACCTCCACACAAGGAATTTACATGGAAAAGTTTATTACATTTCTCAGACTAGTGATAAACAGTTTCGGTACCCTACCTCAAAACTGGACACGATTCCATTAAAATGTTATTTTTTCAATCTATTTGCATATAAATCTTCTATAATGTGATAAATTATGTTACATTAAGTCTGTTCTGATATCTCATTTATTTGTCTAATGACCTGCGTAGACAATAAACCGTTGAAACGTTGTAAAATCAGTGTTGCACGCCTATTGGAGCAATGTGAAGACGCCTATGGGTGCAACTATGTATAATTGTGTTAGTATTGGTAGGCCTATATGGCTATGTTATGTACGAATTTGTTTTATAATCTACGGCTATTTTCTTTACGGGATAGGCCTTAAGATCATTGTGCTATCAGGCGCGTAGCCAGCCGTACGCCAGTACGCACGTGCGCACACATTGTAAAGGAGAGTAAAAAAAAAATTATGACCCATCAAAAAAAGAAGCAACAAGTTAGCAGTCTAGCCTAGTCTACATGTACATGCGCACTTAGCAGTCTATTCTTTATGTGGTGTTGCATAAAACGCCGGAAAAGTAGGATACAAATGCAATAGGCCTAAATGTTTCTCTTTTCAATGACAGTCACAAATTCACGACATGTATGACTATAGTGCCGCTAAACTTGCCGTGGACGAGCCCACACCGTAAAGATGTGGGACCGTGGATTACTACATCCGTGGAGTCTACATTCGTTTTACCCGGGGAAATCAATTTTTTTCAACCAGGCAGTCAATGAGATCGATATCCACCCCAAGGTGGAAAAATGCTAATAACATTTTACTGTTTTTTTTACAAATGAACTGAGCGTACGATGTATACAAAATAACCTTTTATTAACCTGATTAATCGAGGTAAGTCTTAGATATTAGCGTCCAGAGAAATGTCCCACTTTTTTACCCTTGAGTGGGCATTATATTCTGTGGCTGTTCTGTTTCAGCAACGTTATGGGGCTAAGTCTAAACGATCTATTTTTGTACCTGCACTGCACTGTGTTAAACAAATGATAGGCTGCACAATGACATAAATCCCATGCTACACTGACTAGCTTCTCAGACGTGAAGACACTGGTGACAAGAGTGAAATACCATGCAGGCATTCAACCAATGTTATACTAATGTTGTTTCATTGTCCATGACACTGGCCCAACATTAAAACAATTTTGTTTCAACATCTCATGTTTGCTCAGGGCTGATGTATGCCTATCACAGCGAATCATGTAACCAGGTAATAATGATCAAATAACGTTTTTGTATAGTGTATATATAGTGTATATATAGTGTATAGTTTCGTTTTCGTGTAAGGTGATCTGTTTTGTATACTGTCTGGCAGCTGGCATAGTAATAAAAATCATGGATATAGATCTGTATGCCTACAAATAATAGTTATTTCATCTTTTAACCCCTCCACATACTCTAGCCTCTAATTATGTATCACTAAAAAAATTGAGGGCCATTATTTTTTTTATTTACAACATGTCCTTCAGACAATTATTTATTTCATGAAAATTCAATTTCAAAATATTTACTTCAAAAACACTCCACCCCCCACCCCCTGTCGATTGAGTGGTGGCCCCCTTATGACCAATCACAGAATGTCCAGCTTAGCTATTATTCGTGCACACTAAGACACTACGTACACTACATAGTCAAATGCTGGATCCGCCATGTCTGTTTTTTAAAAAAGTTGAGGCTATCTATGGATAATCGTACTTGACCGAAAATAGATTTCAATATGTAATCACTGGGTAAAATGATTTAAATTATATTATAACTTGATATAATTCAATTTTTAATTTTGTTGCTGTATTCAATTTTGAAATTTTACAAAAAATATTTAAAAAACTCAAAATTTATAAATCAATATATTTACCGAAAATACCATCAGATGCCACCATTTGCGATCTTTTTTCAAATTTTCCTCGGGGGAGGCCCCCCGGACCCCCCACCGTGTGCGCTGGGCTTCGCGCAGCGGGTATGGGGGTTCCCCCCATTAAATAGCAGCCATGAATTAGGGAAAATCCACTCCCTCCCCGTTTCGGAAAAGCTCTGTAAATCTGTACCCCTAGCGTTGTGCGTACACATGTTCATAACCCTGGCTACGCCCCTGGCTATGTAGCCTACGGCTGGAATAAATACATTTAAATGATATTTATAATATAACCTGATAGTCTAGACTAAAGCCTAACAAAATGTGCGTTAATAATTAAGCAGCCTCCGTCGCCAGCGCAGTTATTTGTTTTCAAGATAGCTACTAATCTATCAATATAATCTATCTATACTTCACATAGCCACTTCCATACCACTGGCAAATTGTTTTGGTGACATTTTGATCCCCATATCATCAACCTTTTAATTACTATGGCCACTAACGAAGAAATGCTCGTTAGCGCGTTTCAGGAAACAGTTTTCATCGTATCTTCTTTTAATCTGGCAAATATATAAAAATTGAGTAATTTTGTGATATTTAAGTGACTCAAAAAATGCAAATTAGCTCGACCATGAATATAAAACAAAATGCGACTCACAAGGATAACCTATGACAAATTTCGCAGAAATACAATCCAAAATAGCCAACTGGCGGCCATTTTAAATTGTTTTTTCACATTATCTCGGAAATCTTGCATAATAGCTAAACATGCTAAAGCAGTAATATAAAATAAAACTTGAGAAAGTTTGCTGATCTATATCAAATTTAAAATGGCCGACTCGCGATAACGGAGGGCTGCTTTCGTGTTCGTTTCCGAACAACACTCTTTTTAGTTAAAGACAGCTATTAATCTTACTACATTATGCCTAACTGTTACTGGTCGTATCACTGTACTGATATTGATTTGTTGATAGGTAGGCCTATTGGTCTACATGAGGCATGGTGGTCCAGACCTGCGATTTACTACACCGTAAAGGCGTGGAGCATGGATTGTTGTGCTCCTTTTATACAAGAAAACGAAAGTTTTTTAACATATGGTGGTGACTGGAAGCGATCTCGACTTCAACTCAAGATACAGTAGGCCTACATAACTTTTAATGTTGTTGAATTATAACATATGAGCTGAGCATGGGATGTATAAGGCCTAGCTGTAATGTCGCTGATTCTAACCAACCAGTCATATTATCGACCTGATTAATCGAGGCCAATTTTATTCTTTCATAATTATGAAGGCAAAATTGAAAGTAGGTTAACATATCTTTTATTGGAAGCCATCTGTGGTCAAAATCTTCAATTTCAAGTTTTTTTTCAGCCATGATTGGCCTATACTTACCCCCTGCTTATGTGTCACCCAAGTGTACTATAGGGTCTACAGGGTCACACGAGTGCACATGTAGTTTACATTTAAATGCATTGGGAGATGGGGAGACAAGCATGAGGTTAATATGTAGCCCACACAAGGCTAAACATTTGATCTAAATCTTTTCATTACCTGATTACGCATAGGCATTATGACCTAAACACATTTAAGACGGGGAGGGGGGGGGTATGGTTTTTCTTCCTAATCAAATTATTTTTTTCCATCCAACAAGAAAACATATCATTTCCCCCCCCCCCCACTGGGCAAAAACAAACAATTTTTTTTCCTGAGATGTCACAGACAAACTTTTTTTTCTGGTTAAAGATCCATTCAACTGCGAAACGGGCATGCGTGGGACGGTCACCTATAGGCCTACAGTAGCTGATAAAGTACAGGTTGACGGCATTAATGCCAGCAACTAAACTGATTACAAGATACCACTCAAACGAGACATTGACCCAATGCTGTTTTAATGTTAGACGAACGTCTGCGCCGCTGGCCCAATGTTGAACAAACATTGGCGGAGTGTACAATGTTTAAGAAAAAGCTGTCCTGTCAATACACATTATTGGGGCAGCTGTTTCGCAATCCCCCAGTAATAATGTCAGATAGCTTGCAAACCCAACACCCAGCTAAGAGCCAGAGCTGTTAAAGAGCTTTGAGCTTTGGTGGGATTATTAACTCAAGTATATATGAACTTGCCATGATTTGGGAACTTGCTCTTATTGCGGCAGTGGGTAGGCGCTATAAAACGCATATCTTAGTATTTTTATGATATAGGGCCTAGGCCTACCCACGGGCAATTTTGCATTCTTGGGGAATCATGTCCTGCAAGTTTTACCAGTTGACTAGACCTTTAATCCCATAAATTAAAATGCAGGTGGTATTTCTCATGCTCATTCCAGTGTGCCGGTATAATACCTATATGCATTAGACGTTTGACCAAGCGGAGCGAGGGAATTTTTGCCTTTTTTTGGCAGTTTCCGGCAGATTGAGAAAGATCTGCTGGCTGTCGACAATCTATTTTTTTCTTACACATAAATGAACAAATTATTTTTTTCCCACACTCTATAGAGCAAACTATTTTTTTTCGCCAATTTCGTGAACAAATTATTTTTTTACGAAAAAACCATACCCCCCCCCCTGATATTAAATGGTCGGCCCCTTACTACCCAGCGAGCTTGAGACGTTGGCCCAACGTTGGTTTACCGTTAGCCTATCGTCCACGACGTTGGCTCAACAGTAAACCTAATGTTTGCTGGGTACGACAGTAGTCTGACGATCGGACCTGATGGGGGAAGGTGGTCAGGGGCGGATCTAGCTTTTCAATGACGGGGGGGGGAGGGGGGTTAAAACAAAAGATTATTTCACTGCAGCGTGGGGTCTTTGATTTTCAAAGGCTTTCTCCTGCAATCTAAGGCATATTGGGCACTGCTTGTCCCTCAGTGAGTGTGGAACCAGTTCATAAGGAAACCCCTAGATAAGATTATATTTTTTCGACCAAACCATCCCCCTTGGATCCGCCCCTGCTTACTTACTTTAATTTTTATAATTATTTTATAATTACCCCGGATCTTTTTTATATGGCAATATAGGCCTAGACATTTGAAATTAAACTTACGTTAGTTTAGTATTCTTCTGCGCTTTTGAATATTATATCCCTGCCCAACAAGCTAGGTTGGGCTAGGATGTTAGGCCTGCCCCCCCCCCCCTCCTATGCATCTCTCCGGACGTGATGCCACATAATTCCCTTGGCCAAAGTAGCTTTATTTAGGCCTGATTTTATTTTACATAGCTGACATCTGATAATTCCCATCGTAGGCTACCTTATTACCATCGTTATAGTGATAAATATTATTTATATTACAAATAAATGTATATACAAGACTTCCTCCATCTTATTTGTTTGAAGTGAATGTTTCTAATAAAAATTGTGGGCTGTGGGGATTTGATAATTAACATAGGCCTAATCATCTAAATGTGTTGGTAAACGTCTATGACTAGTCTTAGCAATATAACGTTGAATAGGCCTACTACATTTATCGATAATACGTGTAAAAAACAGTGTAGGCAATATAACAAAAACATTTTTGGGGAGGGGCTGGGGGAGATCACAAACCCCCTGCGTCCCCCTCTTTATCCAGAACGTGGATCTATGGTGTGATGGAGAGCCCCTCGCGCCGAAAGTACCTGTAAGTGACCGTCGGAGTCTCTAGTGTGGGGTCACAATGGCGGACGAGGGAATCTGCCCAATCTTCACCATTTCAACTCAAACTTCCTATCTGACTTAGCGAGAGCGAACTACGGCACGTCCGTAGTCGCCGAGTGTAACGCCTGAAGTGCGGGAAAAAGTACCAAAGCCGCCCGGCTGCAATTGTGTGCACCTGTCACCAAGGTACGGAAACGAGGCGGTCGTCAACAGCCTCCCGCGTCCGAGAAGCCGGGGATAACTGCCACCTTAACTGAACGAAGTCAGGATCCTACAGATCTGCCACTGGAAAATGTTTGAAATAACATGCTTTCTATCTCGGTAAATCTTATTTGCACCGATAGGCGTGTGCACATTGCTCCAATAGGCGTTCAACCAGACAAGAATAATTACAAAATAAAGCTACCAGTTGCTATCTCCAGTTGTTTAGTTGTAACTCCGAGTATGTGGTACTAACTAGGTCGTGAGTGAAATGGTATGAAATAAAATAAACAATAATTATAGTGAATTAAAATAATCTTTAATGTTTTTTTGTTTTTTTTTGTTCGAGGGCTATATAGGTAATAAATCACTAGTCAATTAAATAAACTTTAATGTTATTGTGTGAGTGCCATGTCCTGCGAGAATGGCACACATAATTATTATCCGTAATTGTCATTGTTATTACATCACTAAGTCTGCAACACTCGAGCATATGGATAGTTCTGATGCTATACTTTGTTGACAGTCGACGAACCACCATGTCCGACTTTTATTAGTATGTATATATTGTGTTTCGGTAGTACTGTTATTACGTTAAGTTTACACCACTATTCAATATCAGGGAATCTCCCGAGTTCATAGCGACTGTGCTTGCATGGTCACATGGCTCGGAGCTACCTGTTTCGCGGATTGCCACATTGATTGTACTTGCATGATAACCGCCACTAGCCTATAACTGTTACTAGTTGTTAAGTTAACAGGTTCATATCTACGAGCTCATAGCGACTGTGCTTGCATGGTCAAATGGCTCGTAGCTACCTGTTTCGCGGATTGCCACATTTATTGTTCTGCTTTATGTTGTTGTTTTTTTTTTTAAATACCATATAATTTTTACCATTGTCTTATTTCATACTCCAGTTACTGTAGCATAATTATGCACTTGTATATATTTTTGATTTCTACGCTTCCCAGAGTGTCTTTTTACTACTATATATATAATTAGTATGTGATACATAGTGTTGTACATATTTTATCTCTGGTTTTGGTGCGGGAAACAAAACGATAGACCACCATGTTATCTTGGCACTGCCTTTTAATTTTATTTTAAGAAGTAGTCATTTGTATTACTGAAATACCCAGTTTTTATTATGGCAATGCCATTTTACATGATTTTAGTTGTTACCATGTATATAGTCATAATTATATGATTTTAACAAACTAACATTCTTGTATATACATGTACATATATCTCTCTTATTACTGTCAATAAAATATCTGTCTGTCTGTACAGTCTGGACTCTAATCTCTAACATTCGATTATAATATTATGACGTTCATATAGCTACTTACCAGCAAAAATGGGTTTGAAAAGGACTATAAGTCCGGAATATCAGGATGGGTAGCCAACTGTTTTCATTTGTCTGAACAAACTACAGTCGCTATGCGAGTAAAATAAACACCAGCGGTGTCCTTATACAATCTAGTATTCCGTGGATGAGGTCATTACTCTAAGTAATTGTACTTTATGTCTTTTTTGCACTTTTTGTGAGCCGTCACTGCTCTAAATTGACATTTTGCGCCGAGAAGCGTTCATCCTTCGCCAAGAAGCGTTAACTTTGCGCCAATAGGCGTTTTTTTAATTCTGCAGTGTGATTATATTATATTATTCCCAATTATATTGCTTAGCCACAATAATTACAAAAAAAACTTATTATGTGCTTGTTTATAAAAAAGAATATAATGTTTTGCTCGTTAACTGAAAGACAACATATTCTGTTTATCGGTCACTTTAATAATTATAATTAATTAACTAAACCATCATCGACCATAAGTAATCAATTGATAACTACCGGTATTTGTCCGGATAGACTCAAATTAAAAGCAGTAGTACCTGGACATAAAAAATCTAACTCAGGCTAAAATCATAAAAAAATCGGTGATTTTATTTTGGCGTATTATTATGACCTTATCATGCTTATGATGTAAACATGACTATAGGCTAGAACTGCAAAAGTTTTTTTTTATTTTTGTGCTGCGCATGTACCAGTTAGGCTAGATATGGAGACAAAATTCCCGTATTTCTTATTTTTGACATGGTTGTCCAAAATAAGAAATCAGGAATTGCACCTCTATATCTAGCCTAACTGGTAAATGCGCAGCACAAAATTTTTAAAAAAACTTTTTTATTTGTCAATATGTTGTTGTATCCATTTTGCAGATGATACTACACTAATTAGTAAATATGACATCTCAAATGTGGCTTTGGTCAGTGGCAAATTAAGTAATTTTGTGGTTGAAACTAAATGAATTGTCTCTCCATATCTGTAAAACAAGGTTCATGGTGTTCCGTCAGCCACAACGAAGTTTCACCATTCCTGAAATATGTAGGCCTAATATATCCCTTGACGCATCCTAGGAATAAATAGAGGCGCGCCAAGACAAATCCAATAATTTAATTATAATATAATAAACTTATATAGCACCTAAATCCTCAGTGCTCCCAGCTCAGAGGCGGGACAAACATAATCGTAGTCTGATTTATACATAGTTCCAAAACCGTTTGCGTTTGTTGCTTGAGCCACGTACAGACCATTTTGTGTTGTTAAATATATATGTGGGAAATATGTGATGATCTTACCAGTCCTGTTTTTATGAAGCTAAGAGACACCACAATTCCATGGTGTCGGTGCAGCAACAGTGAAAGCCCTTGATTCATTCCTTGTTTTTTGCCCGAGGAATACAAAGTATACAAAGTATAATTGAGTATAAAAAGGCGTAAACGGCCATCCTGCTAGCATCACCTTGGATATGAAAGGGTGTATCAAATCCGTATTCTTGTCATGTGTAATATCACATGAGTTTTAAACTAAGTTTTAAAACTAAACATGTGTGATTAATGGCCCGTACCCAGGCAAATAGCATGTTTTCGTTTAAGCTCTGTTATATCTTTTTGAATGTTTGAATGAGTGAAGACAATATTCGGATAGATTACAACTTTTAGACACATCCGTTGGCAACGTAATCAGGTTTCGAAAAAGACGACTTATGACAAAATGTCGGCATTACATTTTTGTCTTTTAGATCCACCTTCTTTTTAATGCTTTCAATTACTGCTTGACATGCTTATTACTTCCTTCTAATGACAGGGTTTTTTTATAATTCACTAGTCGTTATCTATGACAAAAAGTTCTTAGCTCGTATTAGGATAAGTGTGTAAGGTCTCACTCAGATGTCTTACATCGGATTTTCCTCAGTGTTGGTCCTTTCAAAGAAAAAAAACAAATTAACATCAGACCTTTCATCTAGACCCTCAGCGGCTTGGTCAAAGCCATTATAATAAATAGATTGTTGTTATTAATTGAATGATCATTCCCGAAATAAACACGGGTAAATATTTTTTTTTTAATGGAGGGTGGAGAAAGATAATATAGATTTACGATGATATAAGCCTATATAACACAGTTTTAATCTTTGGAACTTTTTAACCTTGGTATGGGCCTTTAATTCATATTAATACGTTTTACAATTTATTCTCACAAATAACGTGAAAATACAATAGATATATGAATTGACTATCACGCAAAATGCGGAATTGTTACAATCATTTATGACTTTATTTAAATGTAAATTTTAATGATAATCTAGCTAAAATTATGAAGTTATAAATTCCATAAAATTAAAAATAATAAATAATTTTTACTAATCTGCTATTGATGTACTAAAAAACTAAATTTTGACAGCATTGAGTCTGATTCATTCATGGGTATTAGCATGATCAGCAGGGATATTAAAATTTTAAAATTTATAAAATTATTCGCAATAATTACCATTATAAAACGATAATTTTATCCTAACCAAATGAAATATGAAAATTAATAGGAAATATGACGTGATCCTGCTAGATCACGTGGTGAACATGAATGGACCCGCTCGATTGCTGAAGACTTGTAAGTATACCTATGTAAACATAGAAACAGTAATTGTCGTCAATATTGAATAGTCACGGGCATGTAATTGCCTATCTGTCACAGAGATCGGTCAGGGAACAATGGTCACAGTGCTCATCAAAATGCTCAGCGAGGTCACAGGTTGACTTAAGGCCCGTATCAAATGCCTAATGTAATATATCCCTCAGATGTCAATACACAGCACCTGGGCCCGTATTTTCGTACAAGTTACAATATATCGTAGGGTTCTGATTGGTCGAGATGGCCATCTCGACCAATCTGATGCCTACGATATATCGTAACTTGTACGAGAAAACGGATCAAAATATTCCATTGATAGAAGGCGATCACAATCAACGTCATTAAACAGGAACAAATCATGTATGAAAATAATAAATGCTTTGTTCTTTTCGATGACATTTTTTTCATTTTATTGGAATAAACTGCCTTTCCTATGCTAAGCAGGACTATATATTTTTTACTCAGTTAAGCCACATCTCTGGTACAGCATTGGGCCAGCATATGTGATGTTGGCCAATATTGTCACAACGCCAAACTAACCCATGGTATATCCTAGTAAACATAATAGCGTTGAATCAAGGTTGGCTTAAAGCGACACAATCAGGCTCAAATCATCAAAAAATTAGCTTCTCAGTATGACTATATGATATAAACATGTAGGCCCTACATAGACTAGAACTTCGTTTTTTTATTTTTAAAGTTTTTCAATTTTTGTTTTGCGCATTTACCAGTTAAGCGAGATATAAAGACGAAATTCTCGTATTTCTTATTTTGGACATGCATGTCCGAAATAAGAAATAATTATTGATGATTTTAGCCTGATTGTGTCGCTTTTAGCTTGGCCAACAGTGTAGCCTACCACTATGGATCAGCATTAACCCAACTAAACATTGGCAGATATGCCTCCATTCGGTAAGTCCACACCTGACCCACGGGATGCTTCAGAAGGATTCTCCAGCAGACACAAGACACTCACCTAATGTTTTTTTAATGTTGGCCCAGCGCCGTAGACGGTTGCCTAACATTAAAACAACATTGAGTGAACGTCTTGTGCTAGCTGGAGGATCAATAGACGTACAAATTCATTCTCCGTGGCATTTTCCAGCACAAGACAACCCATACCATGTAGGCCTATCGTGTTTAGCAAATGATCCGCGAACAAACATGGATCGCTACAGTTATGTATCCCATGACTACTGCCAGACACGGTCAAATGACATTGATGTGGCACCTGACCACATGACATAATCATACAATGTAATGAAAATATTATTCAATCGTAATAAAATTCTATAATTCACGGGGCAGTTGAGAGTTTTTATTTGCAATTAATACCATGTCCTACTTGGTTGTTAACCTTTGTGCTGCTAAACTATCTGTTTCTATTTTTCATTCATTTGAAGCTGAAACTGCCCACGCAAATTCCAGCTTCAAATGACGAAAAATATGTCGATTTCAAAAACAAATTGAATTATTTGTCTAGCTGATTATCTCTCGCAAGCCAATTAAGGGATTTCAGTGGTATTTTATTTAGTCTGAAAAGGTATAATTCTATATACGCTCCCAACAGCTAAAGGGTTAAATACAATAAGTTCATTTCCATTCACCTTAAGGTGGCAATTAAAATGTTTAATGAACCGATATACCTGACTAAGCAATTAGCACCGAAAGTAATGATTTATAGCATATTAGGGGTCCATATCAATTATTCAGCGAAATAGAGCAAGATTATTGAACTCAAATAGAACTTTCCGCCATTTTAATGAGGCGGAACACTGACCGTTGAATTTGTCTGCTGACCTGGAATGTGTTGTGGGACGAGATCCTAATGGTAACCAAGTAACAGGTGCGACCAAGAATCAACTGAGCTATACCGTACTGCCGTGCAAAGCCAAAAGGCAGTATCTGCTTACTTGTTAGCACATACTGTCTTTTGGCTTTGGCTACTTGTAAAGTAAGCAGATACTGCGTTTTGGCTTTGGCTACTTGTATAGTAAGCAAATAATTCATTTTGGCTTTGGCTACTTGTAAAGTAAGCAGATACTGCCTTATGGCTTTGGCTACTTGTAAAGTAAGCAGATACTGCCTTTTAGCTTTGGCTACTTGTAAAGTAAGCAGATACTGCATTTTGGCTTTGGCTACTTGTAAAGTAAGCAGATACTGCCTTTTGGCTTTGGCTACTTGTAAAGTAAGCAGATACTGCCTTTTGGCCTTGGCTACTTGTAAAGTAAGACAATACTGCCTTTTGGCTTTGGCTACTTGTAAAGTAAGCAGATACTGCCTTTTGGCTTTGGCTACTTGTAAAGTGAGCAGATACTGCCTTTTGGCTTTGGCTACTTGTAAAGTAAGCAGATACTGCCTTTTGGCTTTGCAGAGCAGCATAGACGTACTCATGAATATGCTTCACAAACAGAAGACGCGGAGCCAATGATGATTTTATGTAGGGTCACCGTCGCAGACGTTGGCCCAACATTAAATCATCATTAAATGTTTCGCGCTTGCCCCTGATGGGCACTCTTTACACCTGATACCTCTTTGTTGTGATCTATATATCCATTTTGTTGTGTTCAGATAACATACTTGTTCACCCAAATAATATCAATACACCTGGCTGGGTAGCTTTAACATTTGACAAATAACCCTACAATATCGTCCGTGAGAATCCATATTGTTTATAAACATATCTATGCGCCAATTCGGGTTTCACAAATGAAATGAATCGGGCTTTAGGCCACCTTTGTGCACACATAGGCTAAACTGGGTCACAATACTGAGTTTTACACGTGGATGGGGAGGAAACATTTTTGTTTCTTTCAAACCGCCGAGACCGGGAACCGAACCCCGAACTCTAGCGTGAAAGGCAGCGGTGCTAACGACTACCCTAGGGCCCCCGCCCAATTAGGGTTTTAAGCAAAACAATAGGTCCACTACAATCTATATTCTCTTCTCAACATCTTTAAAATATTACTTTATTTTTGGATTTGGGCGTATCACTTTCAACATTTATTTATTAATGTTAATTGTTGGTGAATAACCAGAAAATACAACCATTAATAATGTTAGAATATTATCAAACTTAAGTATTTTAACTATAACCACTAATAGCAGTTCAAATGGCGAGCTAAGATGTTGTGACAATCGCTGCATCACAGAGCTACCGATTAGTGCGTCATTATAGTATTTACTACATAGGCCCTACCTGTATTTGACTCTTTCAATACGCAACCCATGACAGATTACTCTAATTATTTCCAGTAGAGATATCCTGTTGTGGTATGAAAGACGGATCCATGGTGGTGCCCTATTTTAATGTAGACTAATTTTTTTTATTTTGACAATTATTGCCACATTCATACTACGCTATTTATTGTGAATATAAACGGCGCTATATAACCACTTTGTGATAGCTACAATAATTAGTGTTTCAAGATCCAAAACTTCTGTTGGACGAGATGGTATGTATGTACACTGCTTTAGTCAAATTGATTTAACCAAGTTCTTGAATTGACTAAACCATCATCGACCATAAGTAATCAATTGATAACTACCGGTATTTGTCCGGATAGACTCAAATTAGAAGCAGTAGTACCTGGAGGGACATAAAAAATCTAACTCAGGCTAAAATCATAAAAAAATCGGTGATTTTATTTTGGCGTATTATTATGACCTTATGATGTAAACATGTCTATAGACTAGAACTGCAAAAGTTTTTTTTATTTTTGTGCTGCGCATTTACCAGTCAGGCTAGATATGGAGACAAAATTCCCGTATTTCTTATTTTTGACATGGTTGTCCAAAATAAGAAATCAGGAAATGCACCTCTATATCTAGCCTAACTGGTAAATGCGCAGCACAAAATGTTGTTGTATCCATTTTGTATGTCAATATGTTGTTGTGTCCATTTTGCAGATGATACTACACTAATTAGTAAATATGACATCTCAAATGTGGCTTTAGTAAGTGGCAAATTAAGTAATTATGTGGTTGAAACTAAATGAATTGTCTCTCAATATCTGTAAAACAAGGTTCATGGTGTTCCGTCAGCCACAACGAAGTTTCACCATTCCTGAAATATGTAGGCCTAATATATCTCTTGACGCATCCTAGGAATAAATAGAGGCGCGCCAAGACAAATTCAATAATTTAATTATATTATAATAAACTTATATAGCACATAAATCCTCAGTGCTCGCAGCTCAGAGGCGGGACAAACATAATCGTAGTCTGATTCATACATAGTTCCAAAACCGTTTGCGTTTGTTGCTTGAGCCACGTACAGACCATTTTGTGTTGTTAAATATCTATGTGGGAAATATGTGATGATCTTAGCAGTCCTGTTTTTATGAAGCTAAGAGACACCACAATTCCATGGTGTCGGTGCAGCAACAGTGAAAGCCCTTGATCCATTCCTTGTTTTTTACCCGAGGAATACAAAGTATAATTGAGTATAAAAAGGCGTAAACGGCCATCCTGCTAGCATCACCTTGGATATGAAAGGGTGTATCAAATCCGTATTCTTGTCATGTGTAATATCACATGAGTTTTAAACTAAGTTTTAAAACTAAACATGTGTGATTAATGGCCCGTACCCAGGCGAATAGCATGTTTTCGTTTAAGCTCTGTTATATCTTTTTGAATGTTTGAATGAGTGAAGACAATATTCGGATAGATTACAACTTTTAGACACATCCGTTGGCAACGTAATCAGGTTTCGAAAAAGACGACTTATGACAAAATGTCGGCATTACATTTTTGTCTTTTAGATCCACCTTCTTTTTAATGCTTTCAATTACTGCTTGACATGCTTATTATTTCCTTCTAATGATAGTTTTTTTTTTAAATTCACTAGTCGTAATCTATGACAAAAAGTTCTTAGCTCGTATTAGGATAAGTGTGTAAGGTCTCACTCAGATGTCTTACATCGGATTTTCCTCAGTGTTGGTCATTTCAAAGAAAAAAAAATTAACATCAGACCCTTCATCTAGACCCTCAGCGGCTTGGTCAAAGCCATTATAATAAATAGATTGTTGTTAAAAAATTAATTAAATGATCATTCCCGAAATAAACACGGGTAAATATCTCTTTCAAATGGAGGGTGGAGAAAGATAATATAGATTTACGATGATATAAGCCTATATAACACAATTTTAATCTTTGGAACTTTTTAACCTGGGTATGGGCCTTTAATTCATACTATTACGTTTTACAATTTATTCTCACAAATAACGTGAAATACAATAGATATATGAATTGACTATCACGAAAAATGCGGAATTGTTACAATCATTTATGACTTTATTTAATTGTAAATTTTAATGATAATACAGCTAAAATTATGAAGTTATAAATTCCATAAAATTAAAAATAATAACTAATTTTTACTAATCTGCCATTGATGTACTAAAAAACTAAATTTTGACAGCATTGAGTCTGATTCATTCATGGGTATTAGCATGATTAGCAGGGATATTAAAATTTTACAATTTATACAATTATTCGCAATAATTACCATTATAAAACGATAATTTTATCCTAACCAAATGAAATATGAAAATTAATAGGAAATATGACGTGATCCTGCTAGATCACGTGGTGAACATGAATGGACCCGCTCGATTGCTGAAGACTTGTAAGTATACCTATGTAAACATAGAAACAGTAATTGTCGTCAATATTGAATAGTCACGGGCATGTAATTGCCTATCTGTCACAGAAATCGGTCAGGGAACAATGGTCACAGTGCTCATCAAAATGCTCAGCGAGGTCACAGGTTGACTTATGGCCCGTATCAAATGCCTAATGTAATATATCCCTCAGATGTCAATACACAGCACCTGGGCCAGTATTTTCGTACAAGTTACGATATATCGTAGGGTTCTGATTGGTCGAGATGGCCATCTCGACCAATCTGATGCCTACGATATATCGTAACTTGTACGAGAATACGGATCAAAATATTCCATTGATAGTAGGCGATCACAATCAACGTCTTTCAACAGGAACAAATCATGTATGAAATTAATAAATGCTTTGTTCTTTTCGATGACATTTTTTTCATTTCATTGGAATAAACTGCCTTTCCCATGCTAAGCAGGACTATATATTTTTTACTCAGTTAAGCCACATCTCTGGTCCAGCATTGGGCCAGCATATGTGATGTTGGCCAATATTGTCACAATGCCAAACTAACCCATGGTATATCCTAGTAAACATAATAGCGTTGAATCAAGGTTGGCTTAAAGCGACACAATCAGGCTCAAATCATCAAAAAATTAGCTTCTCAGTATGACTATATGATATAAACATGTAGGCCCTACATAGACTAGAACTGCGTTTTTTTATTTTTAAAGTTTTTCATTTTTTGTTTTGCGCATTTACCAGTTAAGCGAGATATAAAGACGAAATTCTCGTATTTCTTATTTTGGACATGCATGTCCGAAATAAGAAATGATTATTGATGATTTTAGCCTGATTGTGTCGCTTTTAGCTTGGCCAACAGTGTACCACTATGGATCAGCATTAACCCAACTAAACATTGGCAGATATGCCTCCATTCGGTAAGTCCACACCTGACCCACGGGATGCTTCAGACGGATTCTCCAGCAGACACAAGACCTTCACCTAATGTTTGTTTAATGTTGGCCCAGCGCCGTAGACGGTGGCCTAACATTAAAACAACATTGAGTGAACGTCTTGTGCTAGCTGGAGGATCAATAGACGTACAAATTCATTCTCCGTGGCATTTTCCAGCACAAGACAACCCATACCATGTAGGCCTATCGTGTTTAGCAAATGATCCGCGAACAAACATGGATCGCTACAGTTATGTATCCCATGACTACTGCCAGACACGGTCAAATGACATTGATGTGGCACCTGACCACATGACATAATCATACAATGTAATGAAAATATTATTCAATCGTAATAAAATTCTATAATTCACGGGGCAGTTGAGAGTTTTTATTTGCAATTAATACCATGTCCTACTTGGTTGTTAACCTTTGTGCTGCTAAACTATCTGTTTCTATTTTTCATTCATTTGAAGCTGAAACTGCCCACGCAAATTCCAGCTTCAAATGACGAAAAATATGTCGATTTCAAAAACAAATTGAATTATTTGTCTAGCTGATTATCTCTCGCAAGCCAATTAAGGGATTTCAGTGGTATTTTATTTAGTCTGAAAAGGTATAATTCTATATACGCTCCCAACAGCTAAAGGGTTAAATACAATAAGTTCATTTCCATTCACCTTAAGGTGGCAATTAAAATGTTTAATGAACCGATATACCTGACTAAGCAATTAGCACCGAAAGTAATGATTTATAGCATATTAGGGGTCCATATCAATTATTCAGCGAAATAGAGCAAGATTATTGAACTCAAATAGAACTTTCCGCCATTTTAATGAGGCGGAACACTGACCGTTGAATTTGTCTGCTGACCTGGAATGTGTTGCGGGACGAGATCCTAATGGTAACCAAGTAACAGGTGCGACCAAGAATCAACTGAGCTATACCGTACTGCCGTGCAAAGCCAAAAGGCAGTATCTGCTTACTTGTTAGCACATACTGTCTTTTGGCTTTGGCTACTTGTAAAGTAAGCAGATACTGCGTTTTGGCTTTGGCTACTTGTATAGTAAGCAAATAATTCATTTTGGCTTTGGCTACTTGTAAAGTAAGCAGATACTGCCTTATGGCTTTGGCTACTTGTAAAGTAAGCAGATACTGCCTTTTAGCTTTGGCTACTTGTAAAGTAAGCAGATACTGCATTTTGGCTTTGGCTACTTGTAAAGTAAGCAGATACTGCCTTTTGGCTTTGGCTACTTGTAAAGTAAGCAGATACTGCCTTTTGGCCTTGGCTACTTGTAAAGTAAGACAATACTGCCTTTTGGCTTTGGCTACTTGTAAAGTAAGCAGATACTGCCTTTTGGCTTTGGCTACTTGTAAAGTGAGCAGATACTGCCTTTTGGCTTTGGCTACTTGTAAAGTAAGCAGATACTGCCTTTTGGCTTTGCAGAGCAGCATAGACGTACTCATGAATATGCTTCACAAACAGAAGACGCGGAGCCAATGATGATTTTATGTAGGGTCACCGTCGCAGACGTTGGCCCAACATTAAATCATCATTAAATGTTTCGCGCTTGCCCCTGATGGGCACTCTTTACACCTGATACCTCTTTGTTGTGATCTATATATCCATTTTGTTGTGTTCAGATAACATACTTGTTCACCCAAATAATATCAATACACCTGGCTGGGTAGCTTTAACATTTGACAAATAACCCTACAATATCGTCCGTGAGAATCCATATTGTTTAAAAACATATCTATGCGCCAATTCGGGTTTCACAAATGAAATGAATCGGGCTTTAGGCCACCTTTGTGCACACATAGGCTAAACTGGGTCACAATACTGAGTTTTACACGTGGATGGGGAGGAAACATTTTTGTTTCTTTCAAACCGCCGAGACCGGGAACCGAACCCCGAACTCTAGCGTGAAAGGCAGCGGTGCTAACGACTACCCTAGGGCCCCCGCCCAATTAGGGTTTTAAGCAAAACAATAGGTCCACTACAATCTATATTCTCTTCTCAACATCTTTAAAATATTACTTTATTTTTGGATTTGGGCGTATCACTCTCAACATTTATTTATTAATGTTAATTGTTGGTGAATAACCAGAAAATACAACCATTAATAATGTTAGAATATTATCAAACTTAAGTATTTTAACTATAACCACTAATAGCAGTTCAAATGGCGAGCTAAGATGTTGTGACAATCGCTGCATCACAGAGCTACCGAGTTGATAAACGCATGAGGGATCTTCTTGAAGTTCTCCCTAATCGATAGACAGAACAAAGCTACCTGGCGACCAGGTTGTTTTTAAAACACGACATTAGTCACACTTCCTGGTTAAGAAATAACATTGCCTAGTCACCTGTGTTGTGCATAATACGTTACTGTTGTAACCAATCAGAATTTAATACTATTATACCTGTCTTAGTTCCTGTTGCAAAGTTATTATTTGTCCCACACATTATCGTATTGGGCCCGCATTTGGAACGTTTGCCCTACGTCGATCGAACATATTCATGCAGGTTGAATGGGACATAAAGATTACCACGTCGTGACATATTAGTAATTCAAGTCTTGTGTTGCCTGGCTTTGTGTCCAAATATAGGAAGAAATACAGAGAGAAAATAAAAGAACAGTTTATCGACACTTCAGGTCACGTAACGAATGAAAACTAAATCGTGAACTGTCTCAAGTGACATTGTTTTTTCCTACCCAGTTCAAGCGTGGGAATAAAAAATACATTAATATCAAGAATAAAATTAAAACGATTAATTAAAATGTTCAGATTTTACATAGAGAGTAAAAGAGAGAATGTTTCTACTTTGGATCGACGTTGGATTTTCAGTTGTTAAAGTCGCCAGCCAATATTGATTCATGTGTAGGCTCTCAGGGAAATAAGGTATCAATAAACGCAAAGAGAATACATACACATAAAATGTCCATGGACACATCAAAACTACCACGTTGCCATTTATTTCACCAAGTTTTTATCTGAAATCTATAGTAGCATACAAACTAGAAAGGTGGACTTATGCTTTTGTTGGTATTTTATGCTCTGTGATCGATATATGCAAACATATTACTGTAACAATAGTGCGCATTTTTAGAAGAGTCTACCAAATTTGGCAGACGTCCTTGCCAGCATCCATAGCAACTTTGCAGATGGGTGGTCACAAGAACGTTACCACAACACCCTAATTTGTATAAATTCCAAATTACAACGTAGGTGAAGAATAAAGCCCGAGGAGTCCATTCTTAGCTCTGAGAGAGGTCGAGGCCGAGGCCTTTTTCACAGCTAATAATGGAGAATTCCGAGGGATTTAACTGACTTGAAACACATCTGACTAATTGAGGATCATTCATAATCAGCTCGGGACTATTCCCTACTCTTATCGAATGATTTCAGTGGCCTTTCATAGTACACAGTACCAGGGAGAGCACTGTAGGTCTAGATACTAATTTGAACAGTTTAAGCTCGTCTTTCAGAAGTATGTGCTCTTGAATTGTAGGTCTACACATGATGGAAATCTGGTGATTGACAATAACGAATCCTGAAATATAACCAGGCCATGATACAGGTTGAAGTAGAGATTTTTGGCTGACTAGCCGAACCAATCCAGAGGACACGCTCGTAAACTTACTAATAAACGACCGTTTGTCAAAAAGTATCGGTTCGATTAACCCCTAAAACTCCAAAATAAATTAGAATTAAATTTGCGTCATATTAATGTATTTATGGAAATAATGGGCGAACGAGCTAACAAACAAACGAGCGGATAAATAAACGAACGCATTAAATTAAAGAACGAAGGAACGAACAAACGAACGAACGAATTAATGAACGAATGTTCTCGATATCCAGAGAGACAGACCCATTATATACTAATATTAGTCGAAGACGTTGAGCCGACGTTGTGCAAAGTGTTATTCCAATATATTTTGTTTTTGCTGCGATGTTATCATGTTGTGGTGCGCAACATATCGTCGCCTCGGAGCTAAAGGATCCTATCTGACACTCGCTAGAGTGGCAGATAGGATCTTTTAGCTCCGAGGCGACGATATGTCGGTTGTTGCTAGCCAGAATGTATATTCTGTTTTATTGTCGGTTGTTAACGAGATACAGACATGAGTCTGACGTTGATTTAAGATTGAGACACTGGACCAACATCAAGCCAACGCCTAGTCAAAATATGTGCACGAATAGCATATAAAGAAGGACAAGTCGTGACAAATAAGCTGCGTGTTTTCCACTTCAAACTAGAAGTAATACCTGAGCAGACAGACATTAAAAATGGCTTAGTCACAATAAATAAGAAAGCTACAGCTATAAAAGAAAAACGTTACAACATTGTATTCTCAGATTATTTTCGTCTACTAATATTGTCAAGAATAAAAACTGATAACGTGTACTTTCTCTGGGCTGGGATCTCACAACTCATGACTTGACTTGACACACATTTTGATAATTTATAGTTTTGTCTAACTACACCGACTCAAACCGTAAGCGACAAATTACTTTTATTCATCATCTCTGAATACCAGTAATACATTTGAAAATATATTTGTCCAGATGTTAAAGATATGAATAATGATTTAACAGTTAAATGATACTAGTTTGACTCATACAGCTGACGTATTTACACACCAAATATAATGTTTTGAATTTTGAATCAGTACTACACTATTTTATACCCTGAGCATGCCGAATGCCACCAAGAGTGTCAATAACCATCAAGTTCCATTGACCCCAGTAAATCTAGAGCCTGGCTATCAACCTTTCAAGTGCTGCAGTTCTCTTCGAGGTGTTTTCATGAGTTTCAGCGGATGCTTAAAGGCATGTGTAGTGATTTCACTTGATTAATATAATTAAGTTTATATCACAATGACCTATATTCTAATTTGGCAGATTATTTTAATCCAATAATTTTCAGTTATTTTCAAAAATAAAAACTGAAAATGTGCACATTTCCAGGGCAGGGCGAGTCTCACAAATTATGACTTCATGCAAAAAAACCGCCCACTGCTGCTAACAAAACGTTTAAAACCGATTATAGTCGTGCTTAGCACCCTGAATAACCCTTTCAGTGTGGGAACCGGCTTTAGACGTCGGAATCTGACGTATATGGACGTCAGATTCTGACGTCTAATGTCGATCCCCGCACTGAAAGAAATAAAAAAATGCACAAAGGCCGTAGAGCTCAGGTATTCAAATTAGACAGAAAGAGCTAACTAAGACATTCATGATGATTTCAAATTGAAAAAAAACTCCATGGTTTGTACAAAGATCCTTAGCGTTGAAAGTGTTAAACTAACATTGGTTCAACATGCCACGTTTATAGGAAAGAACTCTGCAACGTTAATCAACGATTCACCATTATTAAACCTGCCTACACGTACATGTTTGCCGGGTGTCAGGTTACCACACGATGTCATATACTTTGATTAGCCATGTATCATGCATATTAATAGCCGCTGAATCTGGAGTTATACATTTATACCTTATTTAAATAATTATTAAAGTTTTACAAAATGATTAAACAGTCACCAGTCGCTTTTCGTGGAGAGGAACATTCTATTATGACTTTAATAGCCGTACGGGTCAGGCTCCAGACTATGAATCGGGTGTAACAGATATCAATGCAAATGTTCCAAGTGAACGTTCTAATGAAGATATAGTCACTAACAAATATGGTCAACTTTTATTAAATTTTTGTATAAACACACGTTTCAAAATAGCCAATGGGCGCATGTTTAATGATAATGGCACAGGCCGTTATACATACTACTCCCCAAATGGTTCAAGCACAATAGACTATCTGATCTTTAATGAAAACAACATAATCAGCAAATTTGAAATTCTACCGAAATTGGTAGAATCAGATCATTGTCCCATAAAATTCAATATTTCTAACACTAAACTCGATTGCTACCCCTTAAAAATAGATATCTGTGTAAATGACACATCTTCTCGGTCTAATGTTTTTATATGACAAGGCGAGAAAAGGGAAGAATATCAAATAGCTCTACGGAATGAGCAAGCATGTCATGCATTTGAGGAAATGCTGTGTGCTGCAACCGAGGGGTGTAATACTAACACTCTATGTGACATGTTCAATGGTATGCTAGAAAATGTAATTTCGCCATTATTCCCAGCAAGGAAACATATTTCGAAGGAAAGGAAGTACACGCAAAATAATTTCCCCTCTAACCCTTGGTATGATAAAGAATGTAAATCCTTTAGGTATGTTGTTAATAATATCGCTAAGCATAGATACTTTAACGCACAGCAAGGCGAATGTAATATACTGCTACGACAATATAAGCAATTAATCCAAAGAAAGAAAAGACAATACCAGCAAACCAAACTTAGTGAGCTGGAAAATATGACAACAGAAGATCCTAATTCTTACTGGAAATTCTGGAAATCCTCAAATCCTAGAAATGTTACTACAGGGCATGCACTAGTTGCGCAATACGTACTGCTACAATGTCACGCAAGTGTGCGTGCTGCCACGCATGGTTACGCTTATTTTGCAAAAAAGTTTACATATAATATGCGATGGTGGCATTCATTGCCACTCACTTCCAATATAAGTCGCACCATGTTACTCATTGCCACGATAAAGTTGCGCATGCGTGATCTAGTCGCACCGAAATTTTGGTCACGACGGTCCACGTAGAAGTCACGTCAGGAGAGCCTATATATATAAATAACACTTGATCAAACACTTTCACTCCTTATTCAATCATTGCTTCTATGAAATCAATCTTTCATGAAAATCGTCACATACTAGTAATTAGTATCATATTGAATGCCCAGCAAGCTATTGCAGAGCAAAAGACGTTCTGTAATTGACAGCTGCGATAATTTTAGCCCTTAAACAACAACCGACATTGGGGCAATCCAGAGCAGATGGCAGAAAAGAGAGCTACAGCCAAACGCCATGACGGTGTGGATGAGACAGTGGTTGGCCAGAAAACCTGTATATGTTCGGCCATTTGCACCATTTACTACAAGAACTCCATATGGAATATCCCAAAGGCTATACAAATTTCATGATGATTACACTTGACTTGTTCAAAGAGATGATTGAAACTCTGACACCTTATCTGCTGAAACAGACCACATTTATGAAAGAGATAAGATTATTTTAACTCACCAATGCAATGGAAAATTTACTTTGTTATGCATGATATTGAACAATATATCTAACCTGTATTCTTTTTTGTATTACAAATATTTGTAATAATAATTTAAGCATATCTAGCATCTGAAAGAGTTTACCACTGTGTGTATTCGTAGGGTTGCCAATTTCACAAATAGGTTTTATGTTGTAAAACACAATATGAGTTTAATTGGCATTGGGAGACCTATCTCTAAAAAAAAAACAAAAAAAAAAAAAACATTATATACAAGCAAGTAAAAACAAGTGGTATTTTAAAACGTATGTGATACATTAGCGCCATAATCACTGTCTGACGTCACCAGTTGGAAATACATACCATTATTAGACAAATTAGATATTTTGTTCAATGATCTATGTGAAGTTAATTATAGTGTGGTAAATGTATTTGATATTGAGCAGTATCATACGGGAGAACACACATGTGTTTATATAATATAATGAACCGTCAATATTGCAGTATTGTGATGATTTTTCATAGGCCACCTAGATAGAGTAACCCTACAAATGACAGCGTAACCCTACAAACAAAGCTGTTATATAAGCATTTTGAATCGAAGTAGAGCAACCTGTTTTACCCTTTTTTGTTCATTGTAGCTTTATCTGTCAGATACTTTTCACGAGTGAATGATACGTGTATATATATATGTATGTATATTTTTTAGGTTGACTTTTAATTTAGTGAAAAACAATAAATAAATTATTCTCGTGATCCTCTTGCACCTTGTTGCTAAAAACACTTTATTCCATCCTTCTCTGATTGTTTATTAATTCGGCTGTCAAAGTAATGCTAGTTATCGATACAAATCGTTCATAACACAACAATTATTTTGATAAATGACCTTAATTTTCAATAAAATATAAATTTGTGACCCTACGAATACACTTTTAAAACCTATGACAAAAACGTTGAGATGAACAAATGATATGAAATCACGATTTTAGACAAGATGCTCCATTTACATTTTAATATTCAACTGCTATTTCCACTCTAAGCATTGAATTGAAAGAAATATTATGTTTGTCTTTTTTTGTACAATTTCTGAATATTAATTAATTGTAGCAGAGTTAAAGTTGGCTACAAATCATTATGTGCAATATCAAATTTTCGCAACTGTTATTAAACTGTTCTAAACATTACCACCTAATTGTTAGCACTTGAACTGCTGTACTTTTTGCGACCAGAAATTTAATTACATTATGACATTTACATATTACATAATGTATTTGTAGGGTTACTATGGTGTTCAATAATGAAAATGAACTCCATACATGCTCAACTATTATATATAAGGAGCTCGCATATTTTTTTTGAGAAAGTTCCACTTGTCTGCGATATAAACTAAAGAATTCAAGACTGTGCAGCAAAGTCGTTTTTTGGAGATATGCATCATTTTTGTGGGAATCGACCATGTATATAATTTCAGTTGTTTCACGTATTTCAATAATTACACTACCAAAACAAACCTTCAAAAATATGTAGATAAACAGAAGCGTATATTAAAAATGAATGTAGAATGGTGTGATACCGTAAGCTATGATATTGTAGCCAGAGTCACATTCGATATTGAATTAGTTTAACCGCCGCATGATAATGATATTTACGTTAATCATGTTAATCAGTCATATGATTGTAATCTTAATTTGGTTGCATTCCTATGATAATTCAGGGGCGTACACGGGGGGGGGGGGGGGCATTGAGATATCATACATGACCATAGTGGTCATTTTTCTAATGCAATAATTATTGTAGTTGATGCGTGATCAATTGAAATTAAAATGCAGATCTACATTGATAATTCACCCAGCAACTTCAACTATTACCTGAATTATTATAGGATTCCACCAAATTAAGATTACAATCAAATGACTGATTAACGCTATTATCATTATCATGCGACGGGTAAATTAATTCAGTATCGGTCAGCCAAATCAGGGGTATGACTCAAGCTGCAATATTACACCCTATGGTATTACAAAAGGCTAAATTCATTTTAAATATACGTTTCTGTCCATCTACAAGTTTTTATGGTAGTGTAATTATTGCAATACGTGACGCAACATAATGGTCATTTATATATAAAAAATGGGAATATCAGAACTTTGTCCTTGTATGTGTCAATGGTTGCTTTGCACACTTACGAAAGAAATTTTAAGATTGTGTTTCGTCCACCCAGATTACTACTGTCACGTTACTGCATATGTGCATGCAAATTCCCATTGGCTAGGAAGTGGAATGTCGTAGCCGGCTTTAGTCCAACCTCAAGTGGCTCTCTCATAAGTGTGGTCTGGTTCAGCAGATAAGGAGTCAGAGTTTCAATCATCTCTTTGAACAAGTCAAGTGTAATCATCATGAGATTTGTATAGCCTTTGGGATCTTCCATGTGGAGTTCTGTCAGTAAATTGTAAAAATGTCCGAACTCATACAGCGCCAGTATGTTGTTTGTACATTTATACATTTATGATGATTCTTGGTTTTAGTGATCTCACTCTCTCTGAGCAAGGCCATGTTTTGATAAACAATGTTAAAGTTTGCTATCGTTTTAAGTTGATGATTAAACCTGAGTTACAGTATAATCGGTGTGGTTTGTCCTATCTATGTTGCAATAGAGATTGTTCCTAATTTACTGACGTGGTGGCAGCGTTTTTTCGCACCCACGATGCTCTTAATATGCGATCATAGTAATCAACAGTTCAACAGTAATCAGCAGTTCAATTAAACCTATTATCGTAGCAGGTCACGACTTCGAAACAGGGATAGTTAAAACGTTTCTAGTGGTTAACTTCAAAATGGCAAGTCCAAAACAGCGTGTCCTCACAAATAATGAAAATATAAACACTTTTGAATGTTGGCGTCAAACTCTAACTTACAATTCAGCGCTAGACCCCAACTTCGGCCCTTTTCTCGCCCCTAACGCGAAATGGGCCAAGCAATCCCGGACAAAACCACTCCGTGGATTCAAAGATATAAAAGATGGTCTCACCGCCGCTCAACAGGCTGTCTTGCTCGACCTCATGTTAGGCCAAATTGCTAATTTTTGTCCAGTTATAATCAGACACACCATATGCAAGAATTCAGAATCTCTTAGCGGCATATGGCAGAGTATACGACTACATTATGGATTCCAGTCATCTGGTGCCCATCTCATCAACTTCTCTGGAATCAAATTAGAAACGGACGAACGTCCTGAAGATCTTTATGAGCGCTTGAGGGCCTTTATAGAAGACAACTTGTTAACACAAAACAGTCATATTAAACACCACAGCGAAACTGTGACTGAAGATGAAGAATTAACACCTATGGGTGAAAATCTGATTGCCTTGACATGGTTGAAATTACTTCACCCGGATCTGACAAAAATCGTGAAGCAACGCTACGGCGTACAGCTGAGAGCTCAAACCTTAGCTTCGATAAAGCCAGAAATCTCACAGGCTTTAGATGTCTTGCTTGATGAAATAACCGCTACTCACGATATGAAAACTATGCGAACTGCAATTAAATACAGTAAAAGTAATTTTCGTGCACATAAACAAAATAAATTAACAAAGCCCTCAAAATCATGTGCCTTATGTGATCAAACTGGACGACCCTCCAGCCATTGGCTAAGCGAGTGCACTTGTCTCCCAGACTGAGATAAGAAGTAAATGACCCGGTCTCGACAGGTCGACATTGTCGATGATTTGAATTTATCAAGCAATGATTCAGACGACGATGAAAAGGTATCTATTAGGCCTACCTCTGTACGAAAAGTGACTCAAGCTCCTCCTTGTCATGCATTGAGTGTCGCGATAGAAGACTCTCCATACATAGACACATTTTACAAGTCAGCTTCGGTACGTATCACTATCGATTCTGGATGCACAGGTAATATCGTCAGCAGTTGGCCAACGACTCGGTTTGACTATTAAGAAAAATTCACAAAATGCCTCACAAGCAGATAAGCAATCGAAATTGAATGTCATTGGCGAAACCACCTTCACAGTCACTCGCGACAACCACAAACTACGTTGTGATGCTCTCGTAGCTACTGATCTAGGAGAAGATGTATTAGGTGCAACTGTTTTTCAGTCTCGAAATGACTGCTATGCCCCACCTAAACAAAAACTTGTTTACATCGGCTCTGATTCTTACCCCTACAGACCAAACCAACAAGACCCTGTGAACAGTTGCGGTAGAATTTACACTCACCCAGTCAAGTTAAGTGAGACGACCACTATCTGGCCCTCGGAACATATTGACATAACACTGCCAGATGATTTTGTATCTGATGATGAGTACGCTATTGAACCACGCACCACAAGTAAACTTAACAACTCAATGTCTCTGCCGAACATGTGGCCTTCACCGAACATACTTCAAGCCGTTGGTGGAAAACTTCGTTTCTCGAATGCCACCACAGATCCAATAATCTTAAAGAACGACGACCAGTTTTGCCACGTTAGACCAACTACTGTTTTTTCTAACCCCACCCTGTTTGTCAATGACTCTACGCCGACAGTAAAACTATCAACAGTCACTCCATATAGCTCGGTTATTACCCTCGACCCTGATGAGATTATGGACCCTAAATGGAGGCAAAAGTTTACAAATCAACTTTTAGAACATGACGTCGTCTTCAATCCTACATTTCAAGGTTACTCTGGCCCAGTGAAAGCTAATGTAAACATGAAACCAGTTCAAACTCCTCAAAGAAAAGGTAAAATGCCCCTGTGTAATACCTTGATGAACTCCAGAATAAATTTGACGAGTTGGAACGCCTTGGTGTGTTTCGTAAACCAGAAGATGTTCCAGTGAATGTAGAATATGTAAATCCTTCAATCTTGGTAAAGAAGCCCAGAGGTGGCCATAGACTTGTCACAGCCTTCACAGATGTGGGTAGGTATGCTAAGCCACAACCATCATTAATGCCAAATGTTGATGGCGTGCTTCGCATTATTGGTCAGTGGAAATTTATAATACAATCTGATCTCACCAAAGCTTTCTTCCAAATTAAACTCAACAAAGATTCGATGAAATACTGTGGCGTGGTAACTCCTTATAAAGTACGGGTCTACGTCCGTGCAGCTATGGGGATGCCAGGATCTGAAATCGCTTTAGAAGAAGTCATGTGCAGAGTGCTTGGAGAACTCATTCACAAAGGAAAGGTAGCGAAGATAGCTGACAATGTTTTTGTAGGAGGTGACACATTGGAAGAATTATACAGAAGCTGGGAAGAAGTCCTTTGCGCTTTGGAAGCTAATTCTTTAAGACTTTCTTCTTCTCAAACAGTCACCAACCCACAGTCCACTACTATTCTCGGCTGGGTGTGGTCACCCTATCAGCCAGCAGTCATCGCATTTCTCCTCTCTCCGTTTGTCGAATGCAGAGATAATAAATGTCAAATTTGTCAATTGTACAGGATGCAGAGCACTGCGTAGTCCGTGATCTTCAGTTGTCAGATTTCGTCAAAGAAACTTGTAAGCTTCCATTTCTTAGCCGTACAGCATGGTTGGATACTCAATCAAACTGTGACGATTTACGGCGTGTCCATGCTCACTTGCGACAAGGTACACGACCTTCCAAAAAATTAACAAAGATTCATGACATCAAACGCTATCTGAACCATGTGACCTTTGCAAGAGATAATCTCTTATTAGTCAAATCAAAGGAGCCATTTAGCACCAGAGAGCGTATCGTCATCCCCAGAGCAGCCATTTCAGGACTAATAACGGCACTCCACCTCAAACTTATCCATCCTACAGCACACCAACTGAAAACTGTATGCCATCGCTACTTGTTTGCTCTAGATTTGGATAGAGAAATTGAAACCGTAGTTGATTCGTGTCATCAATGTACGTCGTTAACCAAATCAGCCATTTCAGGACTAATAACGGCACTCCACCTCAAACTTATCCATCCTACAGCACACCAACTGAAAACTGTATGCCATCGCTACTTGTTTGCTCTAGATTTGGATAGAGAAATTGAAACCGTAGTTGATTTGTGTCATCAATGTACGTCGTTAACCAAATCCCCGAGCGGTAAAATTCCTCAGTCGACGTCAACACCCCCTGAAGTCATTGGAATCCAGCTTTTAGCTGATGTGATTCAAAGAGAAACACAGCGTATCTTGGTGGTTCGTGAACATGTAACCTCCTTTACATCAACATCAATGCTCCCTAACGAGCAACACCAGTCCTTAAGAGATGGCTTAATATCTGCATGTATTGAATCTCGGCCAATAGACGGTCCGTCAGCTATAATCCGCGTTGACCCAGCGCCCGGGTTTCGCGCACTGATCAATGACACCCTAATGAAAAGCAATAACATGATCATAGAAGTGGGCAACCCGAAAAATCTGAATAAAAACCCTATTGCGGAAAAGGCAATACAAGAGCTAGAATAAGAGCTTCTGAAAATGCAGCCAGGTGGAGGGGCTGTTTCTAATACACTCCTAGCTATTAGCACCGTCAACCTAAATGCTAGGATTTGGCGTCGAGGTTTGTCATCACGTGAAATGCTGACCCAGCGTGATCAGTTCTCAAACAGCCAGACACCAGTCAGTGATAGAGAGCTGATTATAAAACAGTATGAAGCTAAACTTTTGAACCATCCACTCAGTGAGAAAGCAAAGGCCCCCAGCAAAGAATACAGACAGTTGACCCAAAAAATCAGGTGTGGTGATCTTGTATATCTTCACAAGGACAAAAATAAAAATAAAGCACGAGATCGCTATCTTGTCACTAACGTACAGGACGAGCGGTGCTTCATAAAGAAATTTGTGGGCAACCAACTACGGAACACCGCCTACAAGGTACCCCTCAATGAGTGTTTCAGGGTTCCGTACCCAGTTGATCAGCCTTTTACAGCAACCGAAGCTACATCTGAGAGTGAGATTGATGAAATTTCCCCGGACACACACCCAGATGTGCATATGGAACATTCTTCAAACACCCCCCATAATATGCATGTGCCTCCATCAGCGCGACGGGATATGATACCGCTTCCGCCTAACGTTCCACCCCTGCCTGATATTCCCCACGATATATGCCCCGTTGATAACGATAAAGACGGTAATGAACTTCAAACAAACCTGCCCGTAAAGACAATAACTGAAGAAGCTGAATCAACATTAGAACCTAATACCAGACCCAGAAGAGAGAGGAAATTGCCCGGTTTCTTAGCCAAGACTATGTGCTGACATGAGGCTCGGTCAGAATAAAACCCTGAACCGGAGGGTAGTCTACCCCAATTATGGTTCTGTATCTCATGTTTGCAGTTATATATATATTTTTTTTTTCATTAAGCCATATTTATAATAATCTAAAATAAGTATTTCGTATTAAATCATATTTAAAGACAATGACAAAGACAAACAAAGACAAACAAAGAGAAAAAGTAAAGAAGGACAGCGCCAGTATGTTGTTTGTACATTTATGATAATTCTTGGTTTTAGTGATCTCGCTCTCTCTGAGCAAGGCCATGTTTTGATAAACACTGTTAAAGTTTGCTATCGTTTTAAATTGATGATTAAACCTGAGTTCCAGTATAATCAGTGTGGTTTGTCCTATCTATGTTGCAATAGAGATTGTTCCTAATTTACTGACGCAAGTCTTCTGGCCAACCACTGTCCCATTCACACCGTCATGGCGTTTGCCTGCAGCTCTCTCCGCTGCAATCTGCTCTGGTTGCCCCAATGATGCAACTGTTGTTGCTTAAGGGCAAAAATTATCGCAGCTGCCACATACAGAACTAATTTTGCTGTGCAATGGCTTGCTGGGTATTCAACATGATACTAATCACTAGTATGTAACGATTTTCAGAAAATAATGATTTCATTGAAGTAGTGATTGAATAAGGAGTGAAGGTGTCTGATCAAGTGCTCTTTATATAAGCTCTCCTGACGAGACACTTCTGCGTGGACCGTCGTGACTGAAATTTCGGTGCGAATAGATCACGCATGCGCAGCTTTAACGGGACAATGAGTAATATGGTGCAGACTCTACTTGTAGTGCATGAGTGGCAATGAATGTCACCTTCGCAAATTACATGTATGTGTAAACAGTGCGCAACTTTTTTGCAAAATCAGCGTAGCCATGCGTGGCAACACGAACACTTGCGTGGCATTGTGAGTAGGCCTAAACATTACGCATTGCACAACTAGTGCATGCGGAAATATATATTTTGCGGAAAAGTGTCAGTGTGGCATAATGTAGGCCTATATACAACTATTGCCATATATCATGTGTCACTCACTTGAAGTTGTGTCCTTAAAGTGAGGGGAAAATATTCAGATTAACAAAATGGGGGTCAACGATTCTAAAATGTTCTTGACTGTTGTCACTTTTTATCTGTAACATGTTTAAAAGCTGGCATTTACTGTCCTAATATAAATAATAAAATAAACGAATATAATCGGGACAGGTGGTTAATCATTACAGCGCGGGAATCGACTATAGACGTCAGAATCCGACGTATGGAGACGTCAGATTCTGACGTCTAAAGTCGAACCCCGCGCTGTAAAAGCAAACAAATTTCTTATGGCCGTAGACCATTAGGTATGGTATTAGGTAGGTATTCAAATGAATCAGAAAGAGCTATAATTATAACTATTTTTCAAATATTTTTCAAATCAAAAAAAATCTTTGGTCTCTATGGTTGAGACAAAAAAAATTAGCGTTGTAATGGTTCAAGGTTTAAGCCGAACCAGCTCTACAAAAAAGTTGTTGCAATAATTGTTGATTTAGCAGAGATTTGCATCTGCAGATTTGATCAAATTAAATCAATATTGATATCGAGACAACAATCTGCAATGTCGAATGCGCTAGTCATCCGCACCGTAATGGGAACCCCTACACTCCTAAGCACCACCATTTTATTGGGCGAGATTATTTTTTTGTTATTGGGAGCGAAATGAGCGTTTATACATCGATATTTGCAATGATTTTGTCTCATATTGAAGTATTTGTTTATCGACCTGACGTTATTGGTCGCGGTAGCGAGACGCAACTTTATGTCGATGAACATTTATTTTTTTAATTCAACTTTTTAAGGTTGCATATTTTATACAAATTTTAATTGAATCCTGATTACCTCACTTACTGTCGAGTTTTAGAATGTCTCCACGAGGTAAAACGTGCTCCAGATGGTAAGTGTAAAAAATCGGGGCCATTTTTTGACACAAATATCCCTTGCCTCCTGGACTACAACTGATTCTGACAAAATTTGATCAATTTGTCTTTATTGTTCAAACCAGCGAGGTAGGCCTACTAATGGTCGATGTCATAGGGTAAAATTAACGTATTATAATCGACAGTTAAGATCAATAAACATTATCACAGACAAATTATTAAATAAGTATTAAAAAACTCAAAGATTCTTTTTTGGTTTAGCATATAATTAGCTTTTCTTTCTTTTGCTGTCTTGAAAAAAAACAAATAGCCAACACGGATATTTCTAGAGACTTCTAGAGGTTCTCCTGGCCCAGTTTAGCCTATATGTGCACAAAGGTTGCCTGAAACCACATTTATTTCATTTCTTTTTTGAAGAAAAAGACATCCTTATGCAATTTTGTCACTTGTAAAAATGTAATTGCTGCTGCACTAATAAAATGCTCATACGTGGACCTATACAGGTAGGATATTTAGTGGAATAAAGATTTATTACATACTCATAATATGTTCGTGCAAGGTTTATCAAGAAAATGTTGGCTCAACCCTTTAACCGGCGGTGCCGCATATATTCGGGTTTTCATTTTTTATTAGCACATTAAGTACCACATTTTAAATATGGTAAAGATAAAATGTGACAGCAACCAGCAAGATTTGAAAAGAGTTGACCTCCATTTTGTCAAATATGAATAATTTTCACTGACTTGAAGTTGTGGATCGCGTCAGCGAGACACAACTTCAAGTGGGTGAAAATTGAAATTGAATAATTTGGCGGTTAAATGGTTAACATGCACAATTTACCAATGGTAAACAATTTCCTGGTGTGTGTTATGATAGAGTAAACTCTATGATGCTATCAATAGACATTTGGAAATACCATCACAATACGTGAAGTCCGCTTCGCCTCCTTACTTATTCACTAGATGTCTCTGGTGACGTTTTTTTCTCCAGCACTCTCCAGGGCACAGTAGCTGTTCTATTTATTATTTAAAAGGCTGCCTAGACATTCCCACTCCGCATAAATATTGATTCTTTAAGTGCGGGGATCTCCTTTAAATGTCAGAATCTGAAGTCTATAGACGTCAGATTATGATGTCTAAAGTCACCGCGCTGAATGTTTTAAAAACCACTGCCTTAACGTTAAGGCACGCTGGTACATTTAGTTCGGTTGTGTACATCAGATTAGAAATCTCAACTGTACAGAATGTCGATCATCGTCGTTGAGAATATGTACTGGTATTGAAATAATTGAAGTGTTTGGGGTGTGTAATATAGTAATGTTTCCTAGGCTATAGTAGGATAAACTATAAACAAGTCTCTTGAAAATATTTAAAATATATCACAATTTGCATTTATTTGTATCTCATCGTGTTGGCTTAGTGGCTTGTAGTTATATAGTCGGGTGAAATCACAACATATATTTTCGAAAATGTGGATTGAATTATATATTGCTCATTGAATATCAGTTCTGCCGTTCAAAGTCAAAGGGCTGTATCGTCTCATTTTAGAAGTAAGAAGATACTGCCTTTCGACTTTGCAGAGCAGAACACGTGCTTGAGAATAATTTCATCCAATGTTTACTGCTTGATATCTCAGAATAAAATTCCATAATGACCAACTGAACGAGATTTGAAGAGACATGAAGACTGTCTTTCAATTTGCTTGATTTTGTAAGCGCATTATTATATACATTTCTATGCGCTGAAAATTATGAAATTTATATAATATTAATACTAAAAAGTTCATGCACCAAAATGAAGATTAAAAAGATGAGTTTTAGGATTGCTTTTAAAAGTTGTTTGTGACTGTGTGAAAAAGTGAAAGAGGGAGATCGTTCCACAGCCGAGGGCCACACACGCTGAAAGCATTAAATATAATAATTATTGTTTCATGTAATTTGTTTTCATTTAATAAGTATGTATTCAGGTTTGATAGAATTATCCAAGTGTGTTTGGTGGCCCCATGGATTGATATTGCATTTTTCTCATCAAGAATTGCATAACTAAAAATAAAAAACTTGGAAATATCCAAGTGTGTTTGGTCACCCGATGAATTGATAGTGCAATTTTAAATAATTTTCTTATCAAGACTTTCCTAAAAAAATAAAAACTACGTAAAGCCTACATTTAGTATATCAAGGGCATGTGAAACAAAAAAAACCATTACCTCAATCAGTGTTTCATCTAGCCATTTCTAACATGGCGCAGCGCCATGTTGCCTTTTGTTAGCGCCGTGTTACCCTTCATGTGCGCAATGTTGCCCTTCAGGTGCGCTATGTTGCCCTCCTAATATTCAGACTGTGAAGTGCCTCATTGAACTATTGTTACGTCATATTTAATCCACCCAGGCCATTGTCACAGTGGAAAACACCCCGATCACTGATGTCTGGCGTTCACACCTATGACACAATACCTGATAGCGGCTTGTGTACATAGTGGTAATAGCTAGCAATGTCTACATACTTAACTGATTCTGTTTGTGCCCTTAATTGGGGAGGGTGGGTGTTGGCATGATAAGGTGCCCCCAATGATCGGTGGCGCCATGCCCCTTCTGAATCCTAGATGAAACACTGTCAATAGGCAATTTTAAAAGAAAAAATGATCAATATTATATCATTGCGCTTAATGTCAGCGACACCATTTTAAATTACGCTAATTAGATTTTAAATGAATTAGTTTTCCAATAGCCACTAATCATGTAATTTATTCAAGTGGTCATGTTTTTTGTTACATTTTTGTAAGGTTTGTCGTATAAAAAAAAGAGAAAAATGCTATGTCTTGGTTTGACATTAATTTTGAACTATTGATCATTCAATGTCATAACAATATGTTCATGGTTCACCAAATAAATCTGTGTACGAATAGACCGAAGATTATTCAAATCTATCAACTACGATAGATACTTTGATGTCATGTGAACATCGTTGATCACAAAGAAGGGTGTAGTTAAAAAAATACCACATCATACTACTACAACTTGATGAAAAGTCTGTCCTCTCGTAGTGCTAGGCTTGGGCATATGTTAACAGAAATGCCCTGGACAGGGTTGGGGTCAATTACAATTGATGATTACGATTACGATTATGATTACATGTTATTTTTTTTCGATTACGATTATGATTATTCGTCATTATAATGATCGATTACGATTATGATTATGATTACATGTCATTAAAAATTATCGATTATAATTTTGAATACACTCTATTTTTTCGATTACGATTATGATTATGATTACAATAACTATATTTCGTGATTACAGTCACGATTACGGGTGATTAAAATTATCTTAGAAATTTTTAATAATAATAATGACATACTATAACAAACTTTAAATAACAACAAATGCAATGAAATTTACTTCTTGTTTTATTTATTCATATTGTGTTCAAGAATGTCAGTGCAACTTTATCAGTTCAACTTTAGCTATCGTATTACTGCCAACGTTAATCAGGTGTCGCACTTCTTGTTTTAATAGCGTCTCGCTAACTGGGCCACCCTTTAAATACTACAAACGATCTTACTAAACCTAATACATATGCATATTCAATTCCGCGCGATTCTACTTATTATTTATGAATCGAATCTATAGACGTCTACGACTTTGTGTGGAAATATATTTGATATTAGAATAGTTTTTACAGTCGAACAAAGAAAATCGGAGATATAATCTCATTTTTTGACAACTTGACATATAATATCAACTTTCTCGTTAAATAGTGTATAGGGTGGGTAACACTAACAGCAGTTGCTGTAATTAGCCGTCGCGCCTGATTGCTGTACAAACAGTTGATCATCGAGAGGAGCGTCCCACCTATTATATAATATCTATACAATCTTTAAAACACGAGATGCTGATCCGATATTGGCCCACTGTTGGGCCACCATGTGCGTCCCTGGCCGAACAATAGGCCAATATTGGATCATAATGTTGGCTGGGCACCCTTGTTTCCTAGGACGTGCAACACGTTATGTACTGTTTTGAAGGCGATTTAAACATGCCATTATTGTCCCCCCTATGTTAGCATTTAGATATAGATCTTCCAATATAAATTGTGATAATATATTGACATTTCACTGCTAAGCATCAGATGAAGGTTATCGCAAAATATACATATAGGATTTTTGAAACCGAATTGTAGCTGTAGCCATAACTTTAATCATCAAAATAAATTTAAAAAAATACCCAATAATATATATTATTATTGCTCCAGTCAGTTTTAATTGGCTGAGAACGACAAAACAAGAAAGTATTCACTCAAATATAAAAACATTGTTGAAATCTCTCGTAAAGGGTTAATCCAAGTGACCACACGATGATACAACTAGTTATTTTATTATATATTTTTAATTCACTAATATGGTTGACGGGCCTCGCAGAGGTCGTCTCGACCTGTCCCCATCAACCAAAGTTAATAACCAGAGATAATAATGACTTGTACCATTTTTTTACATTTTATCTGGATGCTGGGATGCAATGGATGCTAGATTTTTAAACACGGCAATATTCATGCACGATCAGTCAACTATAGGTGCAAAGGCGGGGGAGGGGAGGTGTAGTATGCTTGGCGACCCCCCACTAAAAATAACTGAATCGCGAGGGCCACCTAAAAGCCGAAAACGCATCAAACCCCGGAAACGCATCAAACGTGAGACACGATACAAAGCTGGCCCAATGCAGGACCAGTGTCTACGACGTTGTACCCACCTCAAACCAATACCCAGTGCAGTGCAATAAAGTGACGAATTAACAATATACATCCATATTTGAAATGCTAGTAATATAGGCCCAAAGCGAAATTTACCAAACTGCTCCAAATAGTTGAATTATTTCGTTTTAATTATAAAAATCGCTTCCAGTGATATATTATTCATTGTGATATATACTAAAAAAAAATCATGATTACGATTTAATATAATCTTGATAACAGTGCTTTTAGAATATCGATTACGATTATGATTACGATTACAGGTCATACAATTTTTTCGATTACGATTATAATCATGATTACAGGATTTCAAAAAAAAAGATTACGATTATGATTATGATTACAATGTAATCGATTAAAAATCGTAATCGACGATTATGATTATAATCGACCCCAACCCTGGCCCTGGATTACTCGGACATAATACAAACACGTGTTCTGTTTTGCAAATTCAAAACAAAGTAATTGCTTACTTGAGACGTGAGCAATTGCTGTTGTTTGATTTTGCACGATAGTGTTGTATATTATATCTATTAATATTTAAAACGAAATGAATCATACCACACCGATCGCCATTACAGCATACACTTACGGTAACACTTGAAGCATTTGAACACACTTGCCTAATACATTTTTTTATCACACTTAATTGTCCTGGCGCAGTTTAGCCGCTATGTGCACAAAACCCCATTTATTTCATTTCATTTATCTCACTTAAATTGGTGGTTGTAATAACTATAAAAAATGATTCTGCATTATGTAAATATTAGTGAAATAAAGTTTTTTTTTAATATATCAGCACTATTTACATGATTCACTACCTACTTTCATTTTACACAACCCCGGTGCTTGTATATCACTTTAAATGGAGAGTCCTTATTAAAACAGATGCAGCGATTCTCATTTAACTGTGATGGGTGTCATTTTCCAAAACACGTGTACTGGTGTTCACCCTAAGCGATGTCGATGCTTGGTCGCAATAGTAAACATGTAGTTTCTTGTACATCGCCTGGTGCAAAAAGTATAATTTCAATCTGTATCTGTCTTTACTTTGATAATGGTTACTTCAGTAACAGAAGTCTCGTTCATTGGGCTGATAGACGTGGGTGTGCGACAAATGATCTTTTTAAACTCCTTCTTCATTTCCTTCATTCTAAACGTGTAGATGATGGGGTTGATGGCAGAGTTGAGTATGGCTATGAAGGAGGTGATGGCTCTGCAGGTCATTAAAATACTGTTTTCCTCCAAGCCGAAATAATACTGGATTGTCGTGGTAATGATAAGTGGCAACCAGCACATATAGAATGTACCTAGGACCACAGCTGCAGTACGAGCAGCTTTAAACTCCACCTTTTTCTGGTTGTTACCTTGACTTTTCTGTTGGTCTGCCATTGCTCGTGCGTGTTTCCGGGCGAGCAGGAGGATTCTTATGTAGATCAGGATGATGACAATAGTAATGACGTAGAATGTGTTTGCCACAGCGTGGATCAAAACCAATGGATGGATCACCTTCAGCATGTCACAGTCGTTAGGCGGGTCATCGAAGTGGTTTCCAGGTACAGGTACGTGATAGAATTGTACCATCAATCCACAAAGACCTGCCGTCATCCAGACAAACAGGGCTCCAAAGATAACACGCCATCTTGAGAGGCCTGTGGAGTACGTGAGCGGCCATGATATGGCCACAAATCTGTCTATGGTGAGACAGAGAAGAGATATGATCGAGGCAGCCAAGGTGAGAAATAGGGTACTGTACCTTATCATACATACAAAAGGAGTAGCAAGGCTTGCAGGGTACACCCAGGCAACTATCTGCATTGGCATCACCAGGCCTACCAGGAAATCAGCTATGGCAAGCTGCATTATAAAATAATTATTACCAGATCGCAGACGACGGTTTCTGGCAAAAGCCATGATGACGAGTACGTTTCCCAGACAAATCACCACCATGAGGACTGCTTCAATGACAGCTCCAGTGACAGACATCAGCACTGACCTAGAACCCGCAGCCTCTTTAGATGGGTCTGTAGCATTCACATTAGAAACATTTTGTAATGCATCCATAACGAGTCCTTCTTTATAACAATATTAAATATTGTAATTTCAGAATAATTCTATAACGGTTTTATGTTTATATATATATTTGTCTTTGCTTCCACGATAATCTAATTTTGAAATAAATTTAGAGACAGAATTGTTTTACTGTGTCAAACCTCCTGAATACAGTGTTGATGAGTTCACGTATTTAACACAAAATATCTACACTGCCCCTAACGTAAAAGGTAAATCTGAATTATAGTAATGTATCATACTACCTCTTATTGATATTGGCAAACTTGTACCTAACTTGAAACCAACAAACAATGTGAACAATACACCTATTTGCTTCTTATTGATGACAACCGCCACTGTTCGGTCTAATTATATCCTACTGTAACTATGCGTAAGTTTAAACTAATGCATTTTTAGACAACGGTGTCATAAGCACAATACACAACGCAATTACGGTAATGTGATAGAAGAATGGACATTTTCCTCTCGCATTAAAAGTCAATTACCTGAAAGTCTACTAGGTGTAGTGTTTGGATGAAGATAACCAGCTGATTACGTCTAATAGCAAGCATTTAGCAGTTTATAAAGACAAATAATAAGCTACCACCTAGAATACTAAATTGTAGCAGTTGCTACATATTAATTGAAAAAAACATCAACAAAATTGTAGCAGTTGCAGCTGCTACTTATTACCTAAAAAAACAGCAAACTGAACTGAACTGAATTTTATCAAATATATGATAATATATCTAAACGCATAGTATAACACATAGGCTGATAAATAAGTTAGTAACACTAGTTTCATTTGAATGAACAATGCAGCGTTATAGTCATTACAATTTACATTTTACAATTATTATTTTCCCACCATTTTAACGGGTTAATGTGTAATTCTAGTTAAGGCCACTTTGTTTAATTTCTCTGTTTTAGATCAGAAAAAATCCAAAATCTAATGAGGGAGTGCGGTCAAGAAAACATTTAGGAAAAAAACATTGAATTTATTTTTGGAAAAGGTAATGAGGGCGACCAAATAAAAAAACGTTAGACATATTTCTGAAAAAGTTAATGAGGGCGACGAAAAAAACAACTAAAAAAACTTAGCTGGAAAAATATTTTTTATCTCTCGAAATAAACTTGTTTTCTTTCGGAATGTTTTTTTATCTCCCAAATTGACTTGTTTGCGCAGCCTAAATCTAATGCGCGCGCTTATCTAAAAAAATAAAAACATTTTTCATCTCCCGAAATGAACTTGTTTTCTTTCGGAATGTTTTTTTAACTCCTAAATTGATTGGTTTGTGCAGCCTAAATCTAATGCGCGCGCTCATCTAAAACAGAGAAGAAAACATAGTGGCCTAAACCCCAAACACCAACAACATGATGATGCGACCTCCGCGACGCTGGCTCAGCATTTTACACACATGGGGTCTATAATTACAAATATATCTTTATTTTGGGATCTCAAGTTTATTAAAAACTAAATAGAAACGGTATTATATATATACATATCGAAATTATTGTATTAACATCACCCCAATACAAATATATTATTGGACAAATGCTTCTGAAGAAGTAGTTATTATAGTTCTGTTAATGCCTATTTGTTGGCTAAAAACCCAAATTGCTTTGTTTATTCTACTGATTGCTACCATACTGATGGATATGTTGATCTCATGGATATTAAAATAATTGATTCTTTATTTAGCATGTGGCTCTGCTTGGTAATGTATTTTCAAGGTAATACTGTATAGTATTGTCACGTGTATTTCTTATTGACTTGGTCCGGCAGCGGTGACCTTGCACAATACAAGAAGACCACAGAAGTCCAAGCGCTGAGACCGCCGCCAATTAGAATACGTGTATAGGGAAATTGACATTTATCACTCCAAATCATAACAGCTCAAAATGTCTAATTTTTAACTTACCAAACTCAGGGTTCGGACTTTCCATATCAGAAAATTAGCATATTTTGAATTTAATATGAGTGGAATAATGTTGTCAGGGCGATATCCCTAAACAAAACATCGTAGTTAGGTTTTGTAATGGTTTTGTTACCTGGAACGATTTACCATATATTACGCGTATTACAGTAAATAATGGCGCAAGACGGCCATATTAAATTTTATATCGAGTTAAACATTTTCAGTGCATAGTCTTGAAACGTCACATAAAACTTTTTATTTTATTTCTTCTTTCTACTTTCATCATAACAAGAAGTCATGTAAATATAACTCTGTCAGCATATGATCCTTTCACAACCACCTTCTCGTTACATCTTGCAAACTTTGCCAGCCGTTTTGATATAATTGTACAATTGTTGGTGGTAACGTTTTAAAAAATTGCGCATATATTTGTTGTTGGTAACTTTTTTCAGTATATGTTCCACTGGCAGCCAAAGTTCGTACCATACCTGTGGTACTCTCGACTATGACTGTATGTATGACTATCAGTTCATCTACAACAGGCCCCAGCTCATAGTTCGTCTCTATCATCACAAAAAAGCAAATACTACCACACGACGTCAGACTCAGTAATATGCGACATAAATAAAAACAACTTTTGAAAATCAAAAAGAAATGTGCAACTCAATGAAGATAAGTAGCAGATGTAGTATATCTATACCATAAACGACTTAAAGGTTCGAGTATAACAGGTAATCATAATTATATAACAATACCATTATATAATGGTGATACCATACGTCTGCCAGTCACTGGACTGTATTTGAAAGTGTAGACCATAAACAATACACTACAATTAGATAACTGTATGTTTTATGAGGCAGATACTCAAGTTAACAAATATGTAAATATATCGCAAACTTTACACCGCTTATCACGACTATAGTCGTGTTTAATCCGTTTTTAATAGAAAATAAAAAATAGATTTGCAAACGGTTGGTCTCAGATTAAACAAATAATTGTATGAGCAATGTTCACACACTTGGAAGCTGAGCTACACAATATTTCTACAGCAATATCATATAATAAAAATTAATCTAGAATAAGTTCAAGTATTTATAACTAGATACAGCATATGGACGTCTTTATGCACAACTGGACCAACCCACAAAACTTCGTTTTGGGATAAATGCAGTTAAATTTGTGGTCTACTATAAATTCAAGAAAGCAAATGAGCAAAATATTGAGTTAAACTTACACACGACATTCACATACTCAATTCATTGAACATCATGAACATATCCACATCTTCAGATATCTCTGGTCTCAAGGCTCGCTGCCTCAAATGAACTGTGGTCCAGTTGTGCATTAATCAGAATGACCATTTCGATTTATGCATATTTCGATTTATGCACACCAATAATCTGGGAGCCAGGTTTCAAAAAGCTGCTAGTTTTTGAGTTCGCTTGACCCAAAAAGAGGCAAAGGTCTGATATGTGCATATGACAGGAAAATATCCCTGGAACATTAATAGGGTGGGTGTAGAAGTTGATGTGGCAGCAAATTTTTTAAAATGAGGGATGTTCAAGGGTACCCTTGAACCACAAAGACTGTACATTTTTAACCCCAGGATATTAAAAACCCAAACCACAATTGCTATGAACAATTTTTAAATCACTGTCGTCCATATTTCTCTTTTATTAAAGATAAGATGACAAATTATTAGAGTTTCAATTTTTTTCACAAAACATAAATCCACCCTTAGAGCGCTGGAAGTCAAAATTAAAAAAACAATTAACACAGTTCGTAGAATGTAATTTTGTCGTTTCCTGTACATTTCTATGATTATGATTATGCTAATGTCTGTTGACTTCATTCGGTACATCGGCCATCTGATAACACTATATCAAATTAGAACAATTCTACTATACCTTGTTGTGTGAAGGACTTATGGGGTCAAAAGAGTGGATGGGGTACTCCCACAACTTACATTTTTCGACCCCTGTAATACCATAATCATCATTATTATGGTTATAAACAATTTTAATGCCACTCTGGCCACATTTTGTCATTGGATATATTCAGGATTAAACAGATGTGAGGTTTAGAGTTTTTTCATTAAATGTAAACCCACCCTTAGGGCACTGAAAGTCAATATTTCAAAAAAAACTTGAACACAGTTCGTAGTATGTAACTTTCCGTTTTCTGTACATTTGTATGATTATGAACATGCTAATGTCTGCTGACCTCATTTGATAAATCTGTCATCTGGTATCACTGTGTCAAATTATAAAAAGCACACCTTGTTGCATTAAGGACTTATGAGGTCCAAATTCCAGATGGGGTCCTCTCATTAGGTACATTTTGTCGACCCCCTGTAATAACAAAGTTATCATTCTTATAGTTATAAACAGCTTTATTTCCACTCTTGCCACATTTTGTCATTGAATATACTCCGAACGAAACATATCTGAAGTCTAGATTTTTTTTCAGAAAACGTAGACCCACCCTTAAAGCGCTGAAAGTCAATATTAAAAAAAAAAATAAACAGTCAGTAGTATGCACACGTTTCAATTTACTGTACATCTGTATTATTATGAGCATGCTAATGTTTGCCGACCTCATCTGTCATCTGGTAAATCTATGTCAAATTAAAAAAAAAATCTACTATGCTGCATTATGGACTTATGAGATCAAATGTCCGGATGACGTATTCTTAGTTATTTTTTTTCGACCACTTTGCATTAACAAAATCTTATTTTTTATATTTATAAACAGCTTTAATACCACTGTTGCCACTTTGTGTCATTGAATACATTCCAAACGAAACATATATACAGTTTTTATATTTTTGACAAAATTAATCGAACCTTAGAGGTCAACAGGTGCTGTTTTTTTATATTTTCACTGTTCACCAAGACTTAACATTTCCGACTCTTATTTGAACTAGTCCTATGATAACTTCCATAGTGATAAAATAAGAACTAGACGATTTTGAGGACATACTAATTTTGTTTAGTTAATTATATCCACAGGTAAAAGATAATAAAGGTAATTTGTATTTTTAGCCAATTCGTAAATAACAAATCCAATTTTAACAATACCTAGAAGCGTATCTGGTGCAGCCATAATTGTGTTTGTCACATCAGCCATGTAGCTTCGTTTCTCAGAAATGTGTTGTTTTCACATGATCCTATTTTCTCAGACATTGCAAAGACAAATTGATAAACCACCTTTTGATATCACCAATATCATCCACAATATTCTGTAATTGTTTAACATCTTGGATTAGTATCTGAGTTGGCATCAACCAACATTTGTGGGGGGAGGACGTATCAAGGGTTAACCTAGTTCTGCTAAGTGCAGCATAGTGCCAGTTCCTGAATATGTCATGTCATAACTAAAATCAACTGCAGCATATATTCCAGAAGCATATATATAGATATATATATAGCAATGGTTTAATAAATGTTTGTCTCCTAAATGTAAATCTGTTATGCTGAATCATATTTACAGACCGTCCTGTTCCATTCACTTGGATAATTGACACCATACAACACCAGCATTGCCGTTATCCAGAGACACTACTAATAATCCCAGTGATTTAAATGAAATAAATGTGGGCCGAGTGTAGCATACCACCCAGCCAACGATATAAGTACTACTACTACTATCTGCATTGTGCCTCTTCTCATTTAAATATGTTTTGCTGGTGTATAACTTAAAATCAAAATGATGGCATCAGACATTAATTTTTTTCAAACGTTTTTCTCAATATGTGGGTTTAATCTTTGCTGATAACTGCTGCCCTCGAAAGTTTATCACGAGCAACGTCATACAACTCTAACATTAAGAAAAGTCAGTGATTGTTCCTAGCTGTGTGCTGCTGGTGGGGAAGGACTTCTAGAATGTAACGGACTTATCACTGGTGTTCGCCATTATGTCCCATAGTATCATATATTTTCTATATGTTAGCAAGTACATATATACGTGTAACAGTAGTATACTAACAATGTAAATCTCTCATTAAATATACTTGGCTTGTATTATCAAATTTTATCATGTACTATTCTAGTACGAAAATATTTATTTTTAAAGAAACAAAAAAATATCTTAAATATCACACAACATTTTAAATTATCAATAGTTCGGTTTTGTGCGTTGTAGATAATTAATATCTATAATTATGTATTTATCATTTAGTATTCTAAGACACAGATAAGAATGAAGTAATATGACCATGACAAAGTCGACATAAACTCATGTAAGGTGATTGTTATGGATATGTCATAAAAACAACTTTAGACCCTGCCTTCCCTTTGCAGGCAGATTACTCATATTACCCAACTTTTGACCAATGGCAACAAGTCACCATATGTTATGGGCCTCAATGAGCTTTGTAATACCAGAAATAGATGGTTATCTATTTATGGTAATACACATTCTAACCAAGGAATCTAGATTCCTTGTTCAACTATCAGTGGGACAGATCTATATCTGCTACCAATGACACCCCTTTTATTAACTGAAATATTGCTAACAATCTTAGTATATCAGCCTGGGGTCCCACACAATCCACAACACATTACTGACTGTGACATAGGACAGATTTGTATGCCACCTGGTGCTGAATAATGTATTTAAAACACGTTCGACCAGTGCTCTAGCTGTGTTAAGCTCTTTTGAAATTTTTGTTTTTTAGCGATTTAAGGGTGGGTTTAAAACAATAAAAATTTACTTGTGTTTCGTCCAGAATGTATTCAATAACGAAATGTGGGAAGAGTGGTAATAAAGCTGTTTATAACTATACAAATGAGGATTTTGTTGTCACATAGGGTAGTCAAAATGTAATTAGTGAGAGTACCCCATTCGGACCTTTGACCCCATAAATCCTCTATGCAACAAGATAAGGTTTTTATAACTTGACATGTTGGGACCAGATGACAGATATACAAAATGAAGACAACAGGCATTGGCATTCTCATAAACATACACATGCAGAGCAAAAGAAAGATTTACATTCTACAAAATTTGTGATTTTTTTATTTGAAATATTGACTTTCAGCGCTCTAGGGGTGGGTTCATATTTTTTTAAATATCACAACTTCACATATGTGTCGTCCGGAATGTATTTAATGATAATATGTGGCAATAATGGTAATGAAGCTGTTTATAGCTATAAAAATAAAGATTATGTTACTAGACGGGATCGACAAAATGTAACTAGTGAGACTATCCCATCCGGACCTTTGACCTCATAAGTACTTATTGCAACAAGATAAAGTTTTTCTAACTTGATATGGTGGAACCAGATGACAGATATACAAAATAAAGACAACAGACATTAGCATGCTCATAATCATACACAGAGCAAACAAAATAGTTATATTATACGAACAGCGCTCTAAGGGTGTGCTCATGTTTTCTGAAAATGATCATAACTTCACCTATGTTCCGTCCGAAATGTATTTATTGACAAAATGTGGCAAGAGTGGTAATAAAATTGTTTATAACTATAAAAATAAAAAATCTATTATCACAATGGGTCGACAAAATGTAGCTAGTGAAAGTACCCCATCCGGACCTTTGACCTCATAAGTCCTTCATGCAACAACTTATGGGTTGTCAAATGGGACATAGTGGTACCAGATGAGTGATGGACCAAAATGAGGTAAGCATACCTTTGCATGCTCATACCCATGCACATTTACAGGAAACGGAAAAGTTACATCTGGAGAACAAAACTACCTTTAATTTGGAATATTGATTTTCAGCGCGTAAAGGGTGGGTTTAATTTTTCTAAAATATTACAAAACTTTATTAATATGTCATTCTGTATGTAATAAAAGCAAAGTAGGATTTACAATGATTTGAATATTGTTTAAAACCTTTGAGTTTTGAGTTTGGAATAAACCAGTGTTTTAAAAAATGCAGTATTTAGGCTCGAGGGTACCCTTGAACATCCCTCATTTCATTTCTTTGCTGCCACAGTAAAGTTCTACACCCACCCTAATGATGTCCTAGGGATACTTTCCTGTCATAATAACAACACAGACCTTTGCCACTTTTTGGGTCAAGCGAAGTGACACGTTACAGGACTTGGTTCCCAGACTACAACCCACATTTCTTCTAAACTCAATAAATACAAATATATGTAGACAATTTACAATAATAAGCACATTACAGACTCTCCGCGTCGTCTGCTGATCTATTCCAAAGTCTCCATAATAAAATATGTGTAAATTTATATAGTTTGTATGGAATCACGGAGACCGCGAGGATGATGGGAAAAACAAATGTGTGGGTTGGTCCAACTGTGCATAAATAAATTTTAGGATTTTTTTTATGCACAAGTGGACCATTTTTTGATAATTTAACAAATGTTAAGAAAAATACATCAATAAACACATTACAGATTATCCACATCTTCTGTAGATCTAGCTGTGGAAAGTATTTAGTACAATACGTGTAACTTATAAAGCTTAGGTAAAATCACGGGGACTATGAGGCTGAATGAAGAAATGGATGTGCGGGTTGGTCCAGTTGTGCATAAATCAATCTAAAGATTTTACATGTGTTGGTTAGGTTCGCCGTCAGGTGGCGTGATGGGTTTAATTTGGACTTCCGGTTAATTTTTAAATAAAGGCTATGCATAACGTCTATCACTTGGCACACTTAACTCATTCTCGAATTTTTGGGGGTTGGCTCAGTTGTGCATAAAGGCGTCCATATTAGGGCCATTTTTAAATATGAAATCAGTAACTCTTTTTCCAATATTTCTAAAGTGAAATATTTTAGATTTGTTTTCATTAATTTTCATTCTCCATTTGTTACACCAATTATAAACAGTATCAAGTAAACATTGCAACTTAGCAAAAAATGTAAATCATCAAATAAAAATAGATCATCTGCATACAATAAAAAAATACATTTATACCGTTAGTATCTATCCTAGATATATGTGAATTCAGATCAACAATAAGATCATTAATGTGGCCGTCTGAGCTTGTCATCTGGTTTAACGTGGGTTCAGATCTGCGCTCTGACGGAGTAATTATTGAACACGTACTGGACAAACACAACACCAAACATCTCCGTAGTAAAAAAATGCACTTCTCTTCATTATTCTGGTCACTGAAAACAAACGTCGAGGTTGACGAGTAAATACGAAGAATAGCACAGTTAAAGCGACTCAATCAGGCTAATATTATGAAAAATCGGCAATTTTATTTTGGCTTCTTAATATGACCATATGATGTAAACATGTCCATGGATTATAACTTCAAAAGTTTTTTTAATTTGTGTGCTGCGCATTTACCAGTTAAGCAAGATATGATGACGAAACTCCCTATTTCTTATTTCGTACATAAGAAATGTGTGAATTTCGTCTCTATACCTGGCTTAATAATTGGTAAATGCGCAGCTTAATTTTTTGCAGTTCTAGTCTATGGTCATGTTAACATCATAATTATGGTCATATAAAGAAGCCAAAATAATATTTTTTATTATTTTAACCTGATTATGTCGCTTTAAGAACAGACGTCTTAACTGAACAGAATACAAATACAGAAACAAATAATTTATATTAATAAAACGATACAATATGAATGATGACTAGAATTACAGTTAAATATCATGCTATATTACACACACTCTCGTTAGCATGAATAACTAATCATAGCTACATTTAATTATAAACCGATACACTACAAGTATAAATGATAATTATGAACTGACCTGAAAACAAACGTCGGGGTTGACGAGTAAAAATGAAAAAGATCACAGTTGAGAACAGACGTCTCAACTGAACAGAATACAAATACAGAATGACGAAAATATCGCTCCAAACTTACCTAAACGATGAGCTCCAAGCCATGGAGTGCAAACTCCTAGATTTGTACTTGATTCCAAAACTCTCTGTGGACATTATCATTTCTTTTACTATTTTTTCCACTATTTCATTACGGGATTTTCTGACGCATAATCATAAATATTTATCAAATTCGCTACGTGATTTTAAAATAAAAAATATTATGTTGCGATATTTTTTCGGCTCATAGTAATTTTTATTTTTTAAACAGACATGCGTATATATGACAGCTGGGTCATCCTTTGTAAAGTAAGCAGATACTGCCTTTTGGCTTTGCCTTGGAGTATGACAGTGAACAACCTTGCTGGTTGTACTTGATAATAATAATGTTTCTCGTTTTGATAAGATCAAGTTCAACTCAGAATCAAGTTCAACTCAGTCTATGTTACAAGATTATGCGTACATATGGCAGTAGATAAGCAATACAAATTACTGTATCTCAATGAAGACCATTTCTAATAAAGCTAGCCACCAAGCTTTGATTTTAAATTAACATCAGCACATTTTTTTGTCAGTAACATTATTAGATTGCGAAGGTTGAAATGATGCTCCAGTGGTACTCATTATATGCGACACACTTTTTCAGTAACAATATAGCTCTTAGTTTAAAAAGCATTAGGCTAAGCTACATTTGTATTACAAACATGACACTTGATAAACTATAAAGACATGCTTCTTGTGTATTCAAAAGAAAATAGTGAAAAAGAAGTAGTGACTTGAAAAAGCACATCGTTTTACCATTATGACAGTTTCTCAACTGGTATGGCAGATTTATCATGCGCAATCTGTTTACCTGACAGCAATCATTAACGACTAATGTGTGTTTGTGTCTTTTGCGTTTGTTCAAGTCGTATGTGGTAGCGCTATTCGTTTTCTTTCATTACACACAATCAATAACTGGCAGAAAATACTTTTCAGCATGCCCGCATGAGCAAACAAACAATGACCATTGTAATTGATAGGCAAACGTGTGGACAATTATATATATGGAATTACAGATATCATTAAGACTGCAATATTGGGAGACGCATTAGCAATCCTAACATTTGTACACTAAGAAACACATTGACGATATACTGTTCATATTTTATGGCCGTGAGGCTAAATGCCAACCATAGACTTATCAAAACGAAAAACACACCTACAAATCATCACTGATGACATATTACCATAAATAAATATTGGAAAATTTGTGCTGTATATATTAACTGGAGAACAATATTTTTTTATTGTATGGGAATAACCAAACGATATGGATCTAAGCATTCAAATATTAAGTACTGTCTCGATTTCAAATGTTACCAACAACATCACGGATGATGAGGATGTATCAGGAATGCTACTGATGTCTATCGCAGGAGCTTCAATCGTAGCAATTCTCATGGCGATGATTTGTCTGGGGAATTTACTCATAATAGTGGCTTTTGCAAGAAACCGTCGTCTAAGATCTGGTAATAATTATTTCATTCTGCAACTGGCCATAGCTGACTTTCTGGTTGGCCTGGTGATGCCCATACAGATAATAACGTGGGTGTATCCTAATAGTATGGCATGGCCACCTCTATGTATGATGCGGTACAGTGTATCTCTAATGTGTATGGCAGCTTCTATTTCGTCTCTTCTCTGCCTCACCATAGATCGAGCTATCGCACTGTCATGGCCGCTCACTTACTCCCGTAGACTCACTAAGGGTCGTGTCATCCTCGGTGCCATGTTTATATGGTTTCCTGCCGGGGTTGCTGGGGCGCTTGTACAGTTTTATCATCAACCGGTCCCTGGCAACAGATATGAAGACCCGTACAACGACTGCGAAATGTTGAAGGTGATACGACCTGTTGTTTTGATCCACATGGTTTCCAACAGTTTCTACGCTGTTACAATCATCATCGTTGTAATATACGTCAGAATTCTTCGTCTGGCCTGGAGACATTCGCGGGCAATGGCTGACCAACAAATATTGCAAGCACACAACCAGAAGAAAGTGGAGTTTAAAGCTGCTCGTACAGCTGCTGTGGTGTTAGGTACTTTCTACTTCTGTTGGTCGCCTATCATGTTTATCATGGCAGTTCAGTTTTACTTCAGCTTGGAAGGAAACACCACGTTGATGACATGCAGAGCATTCACTTCATTCTTGGCCGTATTGAACTCTGGCATGAACCCTATTATATATACATTCAGGATGGCGGAAATGAAACAAGAATTCAGAAAAATACTTTGTCTTACCACTTCATCTTCAACTATTTCTCCATTTTCGACACAAGTGACAACAATTATGGTGACAACCTTCAATCAGTAAAAAAGTGTAATATCAGCGGAAATCTCAAAATCTAAAAGGAAAAAAAAGTCATCAAGAAGCTTGATGATAGTCATCATCTTCTTCATTACAATGATATAACAATTATAATAAACAACATTAGTCTTTAACATGGGGTGGAATCAAGCTAAGCAGGACCCTTTGGACATAAGGTGTGATAAATGCATTTAATCTGGGCGAGACTGATCTAAAAGAATAGTCCACTGGGTGCGTAGCGGGACACATCTGTACCCAGAAACGATTATGGCTGATTCCAGAGATAGAGGAAACTGGGGTACAGCTAAACCCAGAAATATACATAGAGTGGTATATAGCTTTAAGAGAGTAGTATGACTTGGGGATCAAGAAGTGATTGACATCTGAAGTACTCCGATAAATGAGCAGCAGACTTGGCGATTACATATTTTTCAGAAAGCTTGGGTCAGTGTGATGGCATTGTCATATCCAATATACTTCTAATCTATCGTCGCCTCGGAGCTAAATGATCCTATCCGCCACTCTAACGAGTGTCACATAGGATCCTTTAGCTCCGAGGCGACGATATCTATTGTTTATTGATGACTTGATTATATTTGGTGAAACCCCAGCTGCTTTACGGAAACAAATTACACCAATATGCGACACGCTGGCATATATGAATGTAAATTAAAAAAAAAGAAAAGTTTGATTAAACAATAATGAGTCCGATAGAACAGTATTACAATTTCGGTACAAGAAATAGAAATAGTAAATACCATTTACTCTTTGGCTCAGTGTACCTATAAGTATGTTGGTGTTTATTTTGATAGTACATCTAACAATTATTTAGTGAAATCATACTGTTATCTAGCTGATCAGGCATACAGCAATATTCACTCTCTATAAACAGTACAGAACAACTCTCGATAAGCTATCATCAGTGATTGCTTTCATACTATTGGACCGCCAGAGAACAGTTGTGAAGTTTGTTTCAAAGGGGCAGAAATATACGAAATGAAAGAAGTATAATTACAATACAGTAAGTCCACCCTAAGCGTTATATCTCAAAACGATACTTTGGATGTATATGGGGACACTGGATGATTTTGTCCCTGTTAAGGAAATAATAATTATAAAAGACTGGATGCGCCTTTTAGAACTAAATCCAAGAACTAAATCCAAGTGGCAATGTAGTTAATGCATACAGCATGCTGGTAGCCATGGATAGTGTTGGCTACACTAATTGGTGTTCAAATATACTTTTATGTAGTATGGACTGTTCAAGAGCATGAGAGGAACAAACCATATAAAATAATTCATATTTCTAACTTTATAAAAATAACACGTAGCCTTATCATATTACATAATGGCGAAACAGTATTTCAGATGTAAGCAGAAACCATAAACTTACGATTCCAGAATAGAAAATAACAGGATAAAGAGTAACAGTCAAAAAGAAACACAGACAAAAATAAACAAGAATAAAAAGTAACAGTTGATTAAAAGTAGTAAAATAAGGGTATGTTTCAGTTCGAATATTATATCTTATATCCCTGAACATAAGATGAGGGTAAAAAGGTGAATACATTTTGAAAATAAATATTTTACGGGAACATCTGTCTATATTGATATATTCTGCTTTTAGAAAGGTAACAGTTGCTTTAAAGTACTAAAATAATGGATAAATTTAATTTTTACTATATTCCAGAACATGCACTAAAAGTGATGCATGTGAATAAAATATAAAACAAATGTATTGAATATTTAAATATTTTGTTTTAAAAAGGTAACAATCGCTTCAACCAAGGAACTAAACTAAATGATATCGTTCAATTGTAATAGTAAATATTACATTCCTGAACATATGCTAAAAGTGTATTTAACTAAAAGGGATACCAAAAAAATATAAATCTATTTTAAGGGAGGTGTATTTATACTCACATTTCCTTGCAATTAATTGGGGAAACAAAATGTGCTTCATTAGTGATACTAAGTTTAATTTACATGAAATTAACAAAATAATTTATTTATATACATAGATCGTTATAAAAATAAAAAATGTATATTTTATTCACCTTTGAATAATATATTAGTCAGTATGTTTGATAAGCATTTTAATCCCAACTCTTCACGATTAATTCCTATTATAAATTTTTTACCGTAAAACTGGATAGTCCAAATGACGTTGGTTGAAAATGCTGTAAAACCATACATTACAATTATAAATTCAAATAAACCGAACCTAGCCACAGATGGGTTAACCACGACTATAATAGGCAAATCAAAAGTGTTGTATACAAGTTATAATTTATCTTCCCATGTAACTTTCAGTTGGGCCAAATGGAACAGCCGACTAGGAGTCCAAGGAAATAAAAGAAATATGTAAAAAAAAAATAGAGTGTATCAAAGAAATAGAAATAAAAGAGTTTTTAAATATACAATTTTGAAAAATATTTTTCCCTGTGGCGTAAATATCAAACAATGGAGACTAATTTATGATGCTTCGTGTATATTTTGTCAACATGCTCATGATATCCCTCATTTGTTATTCTTATGTAATCTAACCTATATTCTCTGGAATACTATATCTACAATCCTTGGAATAGGAATTGATGTTGAAGCTATAATTTCGAGTTAACTAATAACTTAGAATCGAATAACATACTATCAATTTTAGGATACTCAATTTATAAATAATGGTTGGTATATAAAGATGAAACTGCTATGGGTAATGCTATGGCTCATAATAGCAAAAAATACAAACAATACATATAAACAGAATTAGGATATACAGTTAAAGTATACGAACTTGTAGAACATACGGACCATTCAATTGGTGATATGATGAGAAATATTGTATGTTCTTTGAAGTAACAATACTTGCAAATGAATGTGCTAATTCACTGTAACGGATGATCAGATGATACCGTGTGAGTTGGTATAAACAAAACAGATATATTTTTCTCTGAACAAAAAACAGTCAATTATGAGCACTACATGAGCAATGATTTTGCCGGTGACATTTGCTGATACTGTTTGGTGTGGATTGAACGCCTAAGCCCTGTACATTTGGTTTTTATCTAGTATTTGTGTCATTTTGTATTTTAAAATTGTTTTCTAAAGAAAATGTCATAATAGAATAATGATTTTTAAATTATTATTCATAATGTTTTTATGAAAGCTCAAAATATTTTAAACCATAATTTATAGATGTAAGTTAGTGTTAGTCTATGTTCATTAGTTTCTAAAAAATAACAAGTATCCACCTAGTATTACATAGATTTTTGCGCTTTCCAGATCATCTTTTTTGCTACAATATATAATAAATTATAGTTTTTTTAATCTCTGGTTTTGTAGAATAAAAATATATTTACACATCGTGGCAATGTTTAAATTTGTATATCTTTTTAATTATTTTGTAGAATGTATATTAAATAAAAAAAATGTACTTGTACACACTGCAATGTTTCTTAGTCTGATATAGCTATCAAGTGTACGATTTTCCAAATGTATATGCATGTACACATATACTGTCTGTCTGTCTGTCTGTCTGTCTGTCTGTCTGTCTGTCTGTCTGTCTGTCTGTCTGTCTGTCTGTCTGTCTGTCTGTCTGTCTGTCTGTCTGTCTGTCTGTCTGTCTGTCTGTCTGTCTGTCTGTCTGTCTGTCTGTCTGTCCGTCCGTCCGTCCGTCCGTCCGTCCGTCCGTCCGTCCGTCCGTCCGTCCGTCCGTCCGTCCGTCCGTCCGTCCGTCCGTCCGTCCGTCTGTCTGTCCACTTGTGAGGTTGTTCACCAATTGTGAGGTAAGACTCAAAAGTGAAAGCTGTTTAAATGATTCCATGGATAAAATTCAATCCCTGGATTAATTAGAAAAAATCTACTCATTGTCACTTTGGCACCATTTTTATCCGTCTGTTTACCTCACTCATAATTCTATCTGCTTCGAAATTTTCTAAACACCATAGGATATTGCCACCTGGTGAGTATGTTAGAGTTACCTCACAGGGAAACAGACACAAATCACCTCTCGAACTTCTTGGACAACTCATATAATAACTCTTTTTTTTTATTTTAAAGCCCAATTTTGAGTCATTTTTTATATCTTATTTTTACACCACAAGGAAACATATACAATAGCTTTATATCTTGCATTTTTATAATAACCACTTGGCGTTTATTATAATACCCTAATGCTACAAGAACGAGGGGTGGACGCTTATCAGCTTGTTTAATGTCTACATGGTGTACACAAATAATAGATTTATTTTCCAGTAAGGGAAATAGGCGTTTTATCAATTTGCATTAAACTCACGTAGAGACAGATATAAACGACCTCAAATACTTCATGAACAACTCAGATTTCTGAGAGATGACTTTTATCGACTTAGAAATATAAACATAATGATTATTTTTCACTTCACAAAGAAACAGATTCAAATTACCTAACATACATCCTGGACAATTCATAAGTCTGAGGAATTTAGATCATTTCAAAAATATAATCTTTGCTACCTTACCACTCAGTTGAACTTGCAATGAAACAAAGACAAATCACCTCAAATACATATATCCTCGACAACTCATGTGTCTGATAAAAGTTTGATCACAGCAGAAAATATCCTTATTGATTTAATTTCGCTTCGCAAATACACAGACATAAATCACCTCACATTATTGATGGACATATCATAATTATATTCCACCAATTGCAGACCAACAAAAACTTATCATCTCAAAAATATAATTTTATTGAATACATTTTACTTCACAAAACAACAGAATAAAATCACCTTACATACACCAACTTATAATAATATCTTGGGCCTACTGGCGATAAATATTGTTTTGCCTCGCAAAAAACATATACAAATCACCTCATAATCATGGACAATTAAATATAATAAAGGGACCTATTGATATGATAGGCTATATATTTATTTTACCTCACAAAGAAACAGATACAAATCACTTCCCCTACATCGTGGACAACTGAAAACTGTAATTCAACCTCTCAAGGAAACAGGTACAAATCACTTCACATTAATCCAAACACATACTTCATAGACATGTCGTAATATTTTATCAATTTCAGTTAAACTCACAAGGAAACAGATAAAAATCACGTCACATATACCGTGGACTACAAATATATCTCAAAAGATTTTGCTCATCGCAGTAATGAAATCTTAATGATTTCATTTCACCCCGCATGAATATGTAGTAATATTTTATGAATTTCAGTTAAACTCACAAAAAAACAGATACAAATTACCCCACATACACCCTGGACAACGAATACATCTTAGGAAATTTTAATCATCTGAGAAATACAATAATTTTACCTCGCAAAGAAACATATACAAATCACCCCATATACATCATGGACAACTCAATATAATATAGGGGCCTTTTGGTATCATATGTATTTTTACAGATACAAATCACATCGAATACATACATCCTAGACAACTCATGTGTCTGATAGAATTTTGATCATCTCAGAAATATAATCTTATTGATTTCATTTCACCTCGCAAATACGCAGATATAAATCACCTCACATTATTTATGGACATGTAATAATTATATTCTACCAATTTTAGTTAAAAGAAACAGATACAAATCAAATCAAATACATACATCCTGGACAACCCCTACGTCCAATAGAACCTTGATCATTTCAAAAATAGAATGTTATTGAATTGAATTAGGTTTACCTCACAAAAAAATGATTGAAATTACCTTACATACACTATGGACAACTTATAATGATATATGGGGCCTACTGTTGTTACAGATATTAATTTTGGCCCACAAAGACACATATACAAATCACCTCATATACAGCATGGAAACTCAATATAATATAGGGGCCTTTGGTATGATATATCTATATTTACCTCATAACAAAACAGATACAAATCACCTCACATACACTCTGGACAACTCAAACTGTAATTTAACCTTTCAAGGGAACAGATACAAATCACTTCACATTAATCACCTCACACACTTCAAAGATATGTCAAAATATGTTATCAATTTCCGTTAAACTGACAAAGATACAGATACAAATCAACTCACATACACTCTGGAAGAAGAAGATTGTCTTTTATTCATAAATTTAAAATAAATTTTAATCATCTTAGCAATAAAATATTATTGATTTCATTTCACGCAACTAAATAGTAATAATAATTTTCTACCAATCACCTCAAATGCATACATCATGGAAGTGTCTGATAAATCTGATATATCTGATAAAAAAATATTATCTCAAAAATAGAATGGTTTTTTTCCTGACAAAGAAACAGATACAAATCACCTCACATGCATCTTGGACAACTTATAATAATATAGAGGCCTCCATTAATTAAGTAGTATTTATTTTATTTTTACCTCACAAAAAAATAGATACAAATCACCTCAGATGCTTTATGAACAACTTATAATAATATAGAGGTCTACAAGTAGTATTCAGTTTACTTTTACCTCACGAAGAAACACATAGAAATCACCTCATATACATCATGGGAAAATCATATATCTGAGATGATCTATCAATAGAATATTATTGATTTAATCTCATAATAATAAGATATCACCTTACACACTTGCTGGGCAGGTCATAATATGTCATCAATGTCAGCTATAGGGCGTACTATATATACTAATAACATATTCAAATTACCTCACATATATCCTGGACAACTAATATATCTGAGAAAAGGTTGATCATCTCGGAAATATAATCTTGATTTCATTCCACCTCGTAAATAAAAAGAAAGTCACCTTACACACTTCGCGGGTATGTCATTATAATATTCTACCAAGTTTCAAGTAAACTAGCAAAGAAATATACAAATCACCTCAAATACCTGCATTCTGGAAAAGTCATGTCTGATAGAATTTTGATCAACTTAATCTATAATCTTATTGCTTAAAGCGACACAGTCAGGCTAAAATCAGCAAAAAATCTGTATTTTTATTTTCGTTTTTGATATGGTCATATGATGTGAACATGTCCATAGACTAGAACTACAAACGTTTTTTTTTAATTTGTGTGTTGCAAATGCAAGTCCAAAATAAGAAATACGTGAATTTCGTCTTTATATGTCTGGGATAAACACACTGAGGATTGTTTATATTGTGGCCCAATAATATTAATGTCAACAACACATTTTACGCGTCGAAATATATTGCAATAATAATAAAAATACAGTTACAAAATATTAAAGTTAGAAAATTGACATCACTCAAATTATATTTGTAAACATTTTTACAAACAATTTTTCAATTTCAAAGTTATTTAATCGGCTTCTCGCTTCTATAATTATTGGCCAAACTATTAGATCTCCGCACTGGAATAGTTAAGTGACCTTGGTTTCTTATCAGCTTATCACACCTGCTATTTGGGAAAAAGGCTCAGTGACACCACTTTGCACGGAAGTGTAAATCTGGTAATCAACACTTCCACCACTAGCTTGTTAATTGATAAATATCATCTACACTGTTTATAGTTACGTGTTCATGATGTGGACGCCTTTATGAACAACTGGACCGACCCCAAAAAGTTTATGGTTTTCTGTAAATTCAAGGAAGTGAATTAGGAAAATGTTGAGTCAAACTAACACATGACATCCACATTCTCAATTCATGGAACCTACCCACATCTTCCGATACCCCCGGTTCCGAGCCTCGCTGCCTCAAATAAACTGCAGTCCAGTTCTGCATAAATAAAATTGACCATTTTGATATATGCACAACTGGACCAACCCACATGTATTATAAATTAAACAAATACGAATATATGTGGTAAATTTACAAAGATAACCACATTGCACTTTCTACATATTCTATATATCTATTATGAAGTTTCTATAATAAAAAAACGTGCAACTTTTTATAATCACGGGGACTGCGAGGATGATGGGGAAAATAAAGGTGTTGGTTGGTCTAGTTGTGCATAAATCAATTTTAGGATTTTGATTTATGCACTAGTGGACCAATCCACATTTATTGTCAACTTAACAGATGTTTAGAAAAATACAATAATAGGCTCATTACATATTATCTTCTGTAGATCTAGTATATAGCTGTATAACGGCTTTAGTAAAATACGTGTAATTTGTATAGCTTAGGTAAAATCACGAGCACTGCGAGGCTCATGGAAGAAATAGATGTGGGGGTTGGTCCAGTTGTGCATGAATCAATCCTCCGATTTTACATGTGTTGTTTTTTTTCCACGCCACCAGGTGGCGTGCTGGGTGCAAATTAGACTTCCGGTTATTTTTTTAATAAAAGCTATGCATAGTGTCTCTTACTTGGCACACTTAACTCATTTTCAATTTTTGGGGGTTGGCTCAGCTGTGCATGAAGGCGTCCATGTAATCTTATTTTATCACTACAGCTGTGCATAATCTATCCGTCGCCTACCACTAACCAAGTTATACTAATTCCCCTTGAGAGTTTGTGTTTGTCCATTATTAATAGATATAGCTCATTGTCTAAGTTAATAGTGATATTTCAACAAAATATATAATTCCAACATCGTCAATAAAAAGGACATAGTAAAATATCACACATTTTTCCATTTCACACATAAAATTGTAATTAATTACTTTATATACTACAAATAATTCAATAAATTATAGTTAATTGTATTTTTTTACAATTAAAAAAAAAAAAATTCTGTAAATAATCAAGTCAAATATATGAAAATTAATAATAACAGCTGATGTACTGATGGCTAAACCAGGCTACTCACATTGCGATGCGATCAGGGTAGCTATATTTACCGAGTTATAGCAGTTTAAAGTTTGCATAAAGCGAAACCGGCAAGATCTTTCAAAAGGTAGTAAGTGCTGACGTATATTAGACATAGTTACTTTCTTTAACGTTTTTATTCGTAACTTCGTGCCAAGATATGCAAAACCTTAGCAAAAACCTAATATTAAATATTTTTTCAGTGCTCTCAAGTAGGAGTGAAAATGAAAATATTACTGCTATTATTGTCATAGTTATGATTTCTATGATATTAAGGGAAAATTATTAATAATATTATTATTTTTATTATTATTATACTATTTTGTTCCTATATATCCAGATTTTGAAAATTCCCTTCTGCATGACTAATTTAAAAAATATAATTCCAAAAAGCTAAAAAAAATAACATACTGAAAAAACACTGAATTTGTGTAGTTTTTTTTCGAAGCTGCTTCGGAAAAAGCTAGACAAATTAGGTGCGTTTTTATTATTATTTTAAGGATTGATAAATTGTTCTGGTTATTTTTTATATTCTACAAAACTAAATTGCTTTCCGCAGCTTATAATTACCTTTTTAAGTACTCTATACTGAAATCGAGATATCATAACTGACCTAAGAGGAGCCAACAAAATATGTTGATGGCAGTATATAGTATGTTATTGTAGGCAAAAAACAATTTTCAGGTAAAAATAGAACAGGACATCTACATGAAATATATGTTATTTATGGATTTAGCTTCTCTGGGTTATAAAAATGTTCCGATAGGAAGCTAGTGTATACATTGGCGATTGTTTTGTTCATGCTTCTTTTGCACAATTGATTTCTGTCATCTATTCTATGAATGAATGAATGAATGAATGAATGAATGAATGAATGAATGAATGAATGAATGAATGAATGAATGAATGAATGAATGAAAGATGCATGAATGAATAAATAAATGAATGAATAAATATATGAATGAATGAATGAATGAATAAATGAGTGATGAATAAGTGAATAAGTGAATGAATAAATGAATGAATGAATGAATGAATGAATGAATGAATGAATGAATGAATGAAAGATATGAATTTGTGTGTTGAGATATTGACATCTCGTTTTTGTATAATCTTGGTATACTCATGGTCTCACAGCACAAATTCAAACGTGTACATTACTATAATATTTAAAAGTACGCCTAGTAAACACGAGCGGCAGACCCAATGTTGGTTTGATTACGCATCAACATTAAGTCAACATTGGGCCACTTAAATTATTAAAGCCTTTACTTTTAAGAATTTATCGGTAATTTTCCGCTGCTTAAGTTGTAAAAAATTGTGCCTTTCATATTGTATAAATACGATACTTTAAACGACCCCTGGTATGTTGGAAACACCACACGAACATTGTCAAAGAGATATGCTCAGGAAATATCAACAATATAATCTGAGCGGGTTTGTATTTAGTTGCACAGCATACCGATCCATCTCAGCGTTAAAGTAAGAGGGATTCTTGCTCCCCGAACATTTTACAAGCTGCACATTATTATGTCTCCCCTCTGTTCACAGAGGTGGGGACAATGTTGGTCCACCGTTTATGACGCTGAGCCAACATTAACCCAGTATTGGGTCACCGTGTCGTGTTTGGCGCCACACTGAATATGGGCCAGCGTCACAGACGGTGGGCCAACATTAACCCAGCTTTGATTCAAAGTATTGTGCCGGTACCGCCAGCATGCCGGTATCGCCAGCATGACGTACTGACTAGGGCTAAACGGATACTGGCCAGCACCGCTGACGCTGGTCCAACATTTAACAGACATTGGGTCGGTATCGGCTGGTACTAGTAATAGTACAGGAGGAATGAACCCATTTTTGGAGTTGAGTTGACACTTAAATTCCTAGAGATAAAAAATATATCAAGGGAAAGGTTTAAGTCTCTAGTTTATGGTGGCGTATATCGTTTTTGCCGTACGTGGTCGATTTTTTTTTAAACGTACGTTTGTGACGTCATGTCGCTATGGCAATGAAGTCATTTTATGAACCAAATTGGCCAGATAAACTACGAAACCGGGGTCTTGTTTAAGCCACTGCTCGGTATTAGTATGATGCGGTGGCGATTCTTAATGTTTCAGCACATACTACGCATACCTGGCAATAGTTATATATATTCATTATGTCATAAATTCACATTTAATGACCATAAAATTACATAAGTCTTTGATACAAGCGAATACATTGTTTTAGAAAAATAATGCACGCGAAATATTATTGAGAATAAAGTTGTGTGTTATATCTTTATAATTCTGATTACGGAGACCCTTGTAATACATCATTGGAAAGGTATTAATCTCTACATTTGCGTGAGCTAGCGGTAGTAACGTCAAAATAATCATATGGTGAATACAGCGCTCTTTTATGACGTCATAGTGTTTCGTATTTAACAACCTTACCTTTGATTTATCCACTATTTATCACTAGGTGGATCTTCACGACTCGCTCAGCATATCCCAGTATACACAACACGTTGACCCAATGTTGCCCTTATGTTGGACCAGCGACAAAGACGGTGGGTCAACGTTAATGCAACATTGGCTGAACGTCTCCTATTCATGGGTCTGTCACCCATGCCCTCTGTTCAGTGTCCCCAATATAACAAAAAAGGCCACATTTGGGTCGAAATATGTTCTAGAATGCATCATGTGAAGTCTTAATTAAATTTAACAATTTCTCGAAGAGCATGCCTCAGACCCCTCTAGACTGTAAATAAAGGAGGCTGACTTAGTCTGATATATGATAGGCGCCTCTTGTCAGTCAAATCTTGGATCCGTCAATTAGTGTAAGATAGTGTTATGTATAACACGATTTGAAGGCAACAAAAACATCAATTTATTTTCAATTGGCTTTCATACAATAAATTATCTCATTACTTGTGTATGTAAGTAATAGATAGAACGGCTGCTATACTCACACTTTTTTCGCTGTTGTGGGGGAAAATATGTACTGAATCGTGTTATTTGAAATTTGCTGACAAGGATCTTGTTGACAAAATGAAACCAATGGATTCTGTGATAGATTAAACCAAAAAATTAAACTTAAGGAAAGAAATGGTTAATTTACGTAACCGAGGATACTAAAAGCTGTTTTTTCAGGAATTATACCGGGGCATCCACCCATACGAATGTCTAAAAATCCTTAAAACCTACCTTGTGTTTATTTTAAATTCAATATGGCCACCATCACGGTAACGCCATTTTTGGTACACCCCATGCACTTCATCACTTTTAAATTTGAAAATAATTCATTGTGTGTTTATCCAGGATTTGAGGTACGAGAAGGAATAATATCAGTTTTTTCCTTAATACTTATCCAAGATTATCGCCATATTGTTTGAGTGATATGAATAATATGCCGTAACTATCTCGTTCTTGAACCTAAAATGTCTTTTTGGGATTATTTTCAAGCCTATGAAGTATATATGTTATTATATTGTATTTATCAACATAAATATCAATATTTACAAAATCGTCGCCATTGTAGTTAATTCTACCATTGTGGGTGACGCTTTGGATCGTTTTAACTGATTTTTCACTAGAAATATTGATTGAGATTTATGAAATGTACATAATTTTATCTCTAGTAAACCATTAATTATAAACTATAACACGTCTAATTTAAAAAGTAGGCTAATTTTTTATGATTTGAAGCGGGAATTGCGTCGGCAAAGCCTGCCTCAAATAAATAAACACGCAGCGATTAATGCCAACATAATTATGACCGCATATATATATCGATTTTAATATCACTTGAGTGAAATGGGTGAAATCATAAACAGATTTAGCTACATTTTCAATATTTGCACAGAGGAATTAACAAAAAGATGCTGTTATTGTAACATAATAAAAATGACCTGTATACGAAAATACATTAAAAATAATAAAATAAAATAGGTCTATTATAGCAGGCGCAATACAAATGCCGTCGATTTGTGTCATTCACCTGGAATTAAAGCCAATTGGACAAGAGTGCACAAAGGGTTAAAGTATAATTGCAATTTTGTATAGATTAGATTGATGCTAAATATAGTGATACGCGGGGATCAACCACACGCTCTAACAAAGTTATTCTGTCACGTGTGATGTCTCTGAAAACAAAACCACATGGGTGGTAGGGCTGGAAACCATGTGTTGCTTGTTATGTGGTCACCATTCTAGGTCATTTTTTTCACATTATCAGTTTGAGTGGATTCGCTCACAAATACCATTAAATTCAAAAACCGTACAGTATTTCCAATAGTATAAATGTCCGAGCATTCCCTTAGAACATGATATTAGTATGGTTATACGTTTGAAATAGGCCTTAAAGCGGATGCGTTAACATGGGATGGGGTAAATTAACATTTTGTGTTTATCCTACCGATTTATTGTGACACAGTAGAGGTCCCTAACCAGAATATTGTTATTTATTAGTAAAAATGAGTTATCATGCATGTTATATACTGTTTGCACGATTTTGCGCATAAGCAGGACTCCCAACTAAATAGTTCAGTTTTTAGTCACTGTGTGGCGTGTTGCTATTGGGAAAGGTGTATTGTGACACACATATAACATGTCGTTAAAGGTCGCTAGGCATCAATATTCCAATTGCAGTGTTTTACGAATTTAAACTGTTGTTAGCACAGCCTGACTCCTCACATTTTAAAGTGATGAGTCACATAATAACATGTCCTAACGATATACCGCCATATTCTGACAATAAAATGCCATATTCTTACATTATACTGCCGCATCCCGACATTGTAATACACATCCTGGTCTCAACATAGTCATAGTGCCATGCACAGTGATATAATAATGACGGTAAACTGTTATATCTTGACTTTATAGTGAATATTCTGACTAGTGCATATTGTATCATATCCACATATTAAAATTATATTTAATGATGCCAAACATGCCTATATTTACATTATAATGCAAAATCATGACATTATAATGTCATATCATTACTACAAATTACATTACTAAAAAAATTCGTCCCCTGACCATACACTGCACCACATCCTGACATGAAAATGTCATTTCTTGACAACAAATGCCACATGATGACGCCATACTGCCATGTCTTTATAATTATTACAATGCTATATTGGCACATTAACATGCCAGATCGTAATATTATAATGCCACATCCTTTTATTATGAGGCCATATTGTGCAATTAAGCTACCATAGCTACTGATATTATAATGCTATATACTGATCTACCACATTATGAAAATACAATGTCATAGCTTGGTAATAAAAGGATATAAAAAATTGTATGACCTAATGATATAAGGCTATAATATGAATAGGCATGCCTAGGAAGCGAGCGGAAATTATTGTGAACTAAAGTAGGGGCTCATGTAATGACATATGCTATAAGTATAAGGCAATGTAACGTGAGGATAACGTGTAGGCTAGACTACCTAACAAATGGTGGGCCCTGTCGCAGGGTGTTGAGCGATCCATATATTGTCGGAAGGCCCAGGCAGCCCACTTACGTGCTAGCTTAGGTCTAAACTAACTGGGTCTAAACCAAACAAAGAAACAATTATATGGACCTGCAACACTGACTGAGTTAGATCACACTACTATTTACAGAAATGTAGCGTTATCTACATCGTCATTGTTTAAAAAGAACAAAAATTAATCTTATGAAAATACGATTGCCGAAATATAGACTGATCTGCCAATACCCACAATTTGATGAGTCGTAGGGGGAAATGTTCATGCGGCTATAGTGATACAAATCAGCTGTCCTACCCACTCGCTAGGTGGTACCACAATCAGACTGAGCGATAAAACGGGAAAAGTACGATAGGAATATCTGTCTCAGTATGATGCCAGTGAGGTTGAACTTTGACATCTGAACAGAAAATAAACAAACAAGATGTCAGCGCCCATGAACATGATCAGAGGCATGTTGGACCATGAAATATCAGTCCTGACACTGTGCCTGTGAGTGTTAAAAATCAAATCTAATTTTGCTAGTCACTGACCACACGCGTTGCTGTAAGAGCTCGCTCTTGCGAGCTTGGGCCCTTCGGGCCCCAGCTCGCGCGTCCGCTCGCTATTATAACATTAAAGTGGTATATCCTGATATTATAATGCCATATCTGACTATATAGTGCCATCTCCTGCAATAATTTTGCCATATCGAGACGTTAAAAGGCCATATAACCTGACATTATAATTCCACATACTTGACTTTATAATATCATAGACACTGTCTATTAGACAGTCAAATGTGATATCGTGACATTAAAATTGCATATATTCACATTCAAATGATGTCCCCTGACCATAAACTGCCATATAATGTCATATGATGACAATATAATGCAACATCCTGACATAAAAATGTCATTTCTTGTCATGTCTTGGTATATTCTGCGCATAATTCTGAATTGCATGACGTCAAATGCGCAACTAACACTTCTGGAAGCCAAAAATGCTAAATGATGTCATGTGTTACATACTAAATTTGAAAAGTAGAAGAATAACTGATCTGAACTATTTGTCATATTTAGATATTTACACAGGTCAACATATGCCTATAGGTATTATTAACTCGGTGGTATATATAGATTATTAGCAAAAGGTCAAGAACAAGGTCATATCATACTGTTTTCACACCCGTCCTCAAGCACTTGCACAATTTGACGTAAAAATGTAATGTTTTACACATTAATGGAAAGGGGTATGCTAAAGAAAATAAAGATTTATATCGGTTCGGGTTGCAGGTCTGGCCTTTACAGTAACAAGCAAATATCATACCAAGGACAACCTAAGGTCATTGCAAAGTCCAATAATAGTTCTTCGTACATAAAACAAATATTACGCAATCCTGGCATTTAGTTGTCATGGAATCTAAACTATCCTCCGCAAAAGATATTTGATTCATTTGTAGCATCAATTCATTCTTGCAGCTAGGCCTATATTTTTCTTCTAATTTGGGAGAGTTGAAACTAACATTGGTCATAATATTATGGTGATGGCAAAAGGCGGCAGTACCATCTGGATCTTGCATTGCTGTTGTTAAATTCCTGGAATGTAAGTTAAAAGCAGGCCTATATTTTACAGTAATAAGCAAATATCATACCAAGGACAACCTGAGGTCATTGCAAAGTCCAATAATAGTTCTCCGTACATAAAACAAATATTACGCAATCCTGGCATTTAGTTGTCATGGAATCTAAATTATCCTCCCGAAAGGTATTTTATTCATTTGTAGCATCAATTCATTCTTGCAGCTAGGCCTATATTTTTCTTCCAATTTGGGAGAGTTGAAACTAACATTGGTCATAATATTATGGTGATGGCAAAAGGCGGCAGTACCATCTGGATCTTGCATTGCTGTTGTTAAATTCCTGGAATGTAAGTTAAAAGCAGGCCTAATGTATCCTTGTGGCACGTATGTCTGAAAAATTTACTCAACATTTAGTGTGTTTGAAGTTAAGATGGCCTTAACCGTGTATGGTCTGGCCTTGAGTTACTTAGCGTTAGAGTTACTGCCCTACTACGATAAATCATATTAATTTATTGCAGAATAATTTTCATAATAAATAAATGTACGGTACATTATACAATTTGAATGAGAATTAAATTAGTTAATCTGAAATGAAAGGAAATTAAGCTGAAATGAAAGAAAATTATTATCTAAAGAGCTATTATAGCTATCGTGATTGTGTTAAGTCGTTATCCATCAATTTATTTTTGTCATATAATTATGTGATATACGTTATGTTAATAACCTTATGAAAACTGTTATCGGTACATTTAATTCAATGATACCTCAATATTAGGCCCACACTAACAAATAACACAAGATAGATATAGAGATGCAGCTATTTATGTAATGGCAAAACGTGTGTGAAACGTGAATCCAAAGTCGAAGCCTTTTTTAAGAGTTGGGCCAGAGAATCACTCTCAGAAACACTCCAAACTTTGAGAAAGGATAGTTCCGAAAATATAAGCAGCAATATATAATTCTGACTGGTATTGTTATATCAGATAAATGAATGCAATGCACATGTATATAATGATGCTAGAAACATAAAATAAATCAAGTTACATGTTTTAGAAGTGGTGAGCATACCAGCTTAATAAGTTTTGTCATATTACATTCTTTGACTGCTAAAATTAAAACCAAAATTGTAACCTTTACGTTTTTTTTGTGGCAGCATTCTTAATAATATGATTATATAACTTCATGTTCGACATGTTTGAGGTCCCGACTCGAGTGGAGGTGCAAAAATGTGATATTGACGTTTGAATCACAGATTTTTTTAGACTTCCACACTATCGTTATATATTGTCATAAGAAAACACATTTATTTTGCAAACCGAAGTTTACTCTGTGCCAGAATGTAATTTTAGTAACTGCCTCTGGTATTTCCTTGCATTGAAGAGAATGTTTATGTAATATATAAAAAATGGTAATTACTTAATAATATTTCAGACATTCGTTGATAATATATATCATGAGGGGAGGGGGGGTATAAATGGGCGAACAAGAGAACGAATGATTGGGGTATTCGGACACTTTTTTGCACATATAAATTATGACTAAACTGGACCAGGATAACTTTCCGTGTACATGGTGTTTTAGTGCTGTACAGATTTCTGTATTTTCAAGAGGTGACAATTGTGGCATATCTAAGGGTATGAAAATCACACGTACTGCATATTCAAGGGTCAATAAAATTACCCAGCTGTATTATGTGTTCATTCAAAGGCTGCTTTGTGTGTCAAACATTGGGCCTAGATTAGTGTGCTGTGCAAAAAGAAGGTTTTCGTGTTTTTGACAGTGACAGATAGTTTGTTAAATTTTTTTGGTTATCTCGAGCATTGTGTCTATTCAGAAAGGATGTGTTATTGTCCAAATCTGTATAGCCCTATTAAATGGTATGTTTACGCCAGAAACTGTATGGGGCCTAGTTATTTTCGGCAAAATGAAATCACGCGACGGATAAAATATTATTTATGGGCTTACATCCAGGAATAATCTGTTGTCTCAGAATAATTATTTATTTCCACATCAAAATGTACAAATTATTATACAAAGGATATACTTTATATACAGTAGGCCTCGATATAGTAGAACAGTAGTCTTTCACTAAGACAGAATCGTCGCTGGCGTTGATTTTGGTAGGGAAATGGCATATTGACGACACCACGGAAACATATAATCTTGCTACATAGGCCTACTACTGCTATTTGGAAATCCTAATAAATATGTTGAATCGGTACCGCACAAAATCCTAAAGATAAATCGTAGGCCTACTGTGTGGACTCGGCTTTAGTTGCCAGTGAGTGTCTGATGATGAATCAACATTTCATGCTCTACAGACACGGTTCGTCTTGATACTATAAGTGTTGTGCCACGCCTCAAAGTCTGACGTCTGAAGTTTATCCCGGCACTGAAAAAAAAATAAAAAGTATAATTTCCGTAGACCCTTTAACGTAGGTATTGAAATGAAGCGGAAAGACCACTAAACTAAGACATTTAAAATGGTTTCAAAGTGAAAATCCCCGTGATCTCTTATTTTGAATATAAATATTCCAGCGCTTCAAGGGTTACATAGAGAAAGGGAGAAACGATAATTTATTTTAGCATGTGATTTCAGGTTTCCAGAGCTGAACACACCTGGTATGCTATTGCTTGGAAACATGAGTATAATATAATTATGTTACCTCGAGTATACCATGTAGACTCTATACTGCATCCATGATGAATAACAATAATGGCCGTGTTGCATGGTTTCTGTAGTCGCATTATCACAGTCTTGCTATGTGCAGTTATATTGTGTTAGGCCTACCGGTACTTGTTATGTGGCCTACCAATTAACCCCAATTTTTGTGACAATTTATTACAAACTGAAATTAGACTGTGGGAAATCTTTATTTTAGTGATGTTGAGCATGAGATAAAAAATCTTGAAAAAAAACAGTATTCAGCTACTAGTCTTATTCAACTCAGACTATTGTGTAGACTATTGTGTGTGCGTGTTACATAGGCCTATATGCCCACCCAACAAACAGAACATTTTGTATAACATTTGTAGGCCTACAATGTTGCACAAATGTCAAAGTTGTACAAATGTTATACAAATGTTTTGTGTTCACTGGGCAGTTATGAAACATCTATTCTATACAATTTTTTTAAAAGCACGTTTTATTTCAAACTCGACAAGGCGGGTTGCATATTGTGTGAAAATATATTTTTTGTGACTTTTCCAGCGGTATATCTTACTTGATTATAAAAAATCAAATGTCCACATACAAGATTTGCAATATTGTGGGCTATCGTGACGTTGCGGCCATGCTGTTGTGATACAGATGTAAGGCCTACGTTATATTTATTGGTATAGGATCACGTGCATAACGTACATGAAACTAGGCTTTCCCACGTTTTACGGTGCCAAATAAAAAATGACCTGGCATCATGTATATTCTCATAGTGCACATGCTAACAATATTTGAAAGAAAATGACAAAATGACGTAGTACATGAAAACGTGACGTCACAAATGTAGGTTTATTGCACAACTCGACCACGTGTCGTAAAAATGAAATATATCACGTGAAACTACAGAACTATACATTTCCAATGATATATTATTTATCTCTGGGGAAAAAAGAGAAATGCTTTAATAATACAAATTAAAAAAATATAATAATGTTGAACCTATTTTATTAAAAAAATATAAGACCATATAAAACAAAAGCTCGAGACTGTTGCATAAAATCAAGTGATGTCATGTGTACAAAGCATGTATGTCATTTTTGTGTGACTACCTAGGCCAATTCTCTATAATTTATACAAATGCTGGATGTTGAACGGCATCTACATGTGTATATCGCAGCTCATAAATGATCCACCTTTATAAATATCCAGTAGAAATTGGTGAAAAAGTGACGTCAAAACCATCACGACATGACGTCACAAATGCACGTTTTATGAAAAAGTCGACCACTTGCTGCAAAAACAGTTCACGCTAAGTGAAACTAGACTTCATACCTTTCCAGAGATATATTATTTGTCTCTAGGAATTTAAGTGTCAACTAACTCCTTAAATAACGTCAATTTTCAGATTTCCTCCTCTACTATAAGCAGACCAGCGTGCTATTGAATGCATCTTCAGCAAACACGAGGCTTTGAACCAATGCTTGCTTGATGCTGGGCTAGCGTCGCAAACGGACATCATTGGTTCAACGTCTCGTGTTTGCTGGGAGCCACATTGTGTTTCGTACTGCGTGGTTCCAAAAGAGGTGTGTCGGGTGTGGAAAACGGTAGACATTTCTGAGTAACAGTCCTTATGAGCATGTCAAATATAACGTTTGAGGACGCTAGGTCAAATAGTTTATTTTTTAAAAAGTGTTCAGAAAAATGAATTCAAGTATATATTCGTGGTTAAGAGTTTAAAGATTTTTTGTTGAAATAATGTTTGCCCAGCGTAGCAGATGGTGGCCCAGCATGACATCAGCATTGGGCCAATATATTGTGTTATCTGGGTAGTTGATTTTCTGACGACTGTAGGAGCAAAGCCTCACCGGCATAGAAATGCCCAGCGAACACTGGACAATCCACCAATTCTGTTTGAATGTTGGGCCAGCATCTAAGACTGTGGGTCGACATTAAAACAGCATTGGGTGAATGGCATATGTTTCCTGATGTGCAGGCGCAAGTGTACAGCAGACTCGTGTTGGATCAGTGTTGGGCCAGCGTCATAGACCGGAGTTGGGTGGAATTGGGTGTGTAGGCCCACATCCTCTGTACGAGGTACATCGTAGGCAGCACGATTCACTGGCAAGTATTGAATGTGTGTTGACCAGCACAGGCGAGGGTAGTGGGCGGACTACACGTTGAAGATATATTTTAACTTTTCTCCTTGGTTCTTTCCTTAAAGATTCATACAGCTTTGAAACGCGCATGTGTGGGACGGTCTAGTGTAGGCCTACATTAGCCTATAGAGTACACTTTGACAGCATTATTATTAGCACTGAACTGATTACAAGATACTACTCCAACGAGAAATTGGCCCAATGCTGTTTTAATGCTAGACCAACGGCTGCGACGTTGGCCGACATTAAACCAACATTCGGTGAGTGTGCCGTGTTGGCTGGGAAAGCTCTTACTGTCAATATGCTGGAGGTAAACTGTTTCCAAACCCCCATGGTAACATAACCTTTTGTGTCACAACACAGAGCCCACATAAGAGAAATGGTGAATTATTTCCTCATAGATGTCGCTCAAGTATATAGAGTTTATATGATTTGGGAACTTGCTCTTAAAGGTGTAGTCAACTGTCAAAATTCGCGGGACAAGGGTCCCCCAGAAGGCAATAGTGCCCGTGGGTAGGCCAAGGCCACATTCCATAAGAATACTAAATATGCGTCTCATACCCAAAGCCTCATTAAGAGCAAGTTCTCAAATCACAGCAACTTCATATATACTTGAGCGACATCTATGAGTAACAATTCCATCGAATCTCAAAGCCCTTTGTCCTGGATCTTAGCTGGGCCTTGCTTTGCAAACAAACTGACTGTATTACTGTGGGTATTTCGAAACAGGTTGACCCCATGCGTGTACCGACACCCTGTGAACACAACACATTTGTATGACTTTGTACAATTTTGGCCCAACGTCGAAGACGTTGGGCCGACGTTGTATAAATGTTATACAAATGTTTTGTGTTTGCTGGGAAGGAGGACTTTCTCTTAAACATTGTACATTTGTGCAATGTTGGTTCAATGTTGGGCCAGCGTCGCAGACGTTGGCCTAACATTAAAACAACGTTGGGTGAGTATTCGTTGGAGTAGTATCCAGTCTTATAATCAGGTTACTTCATCAACCACACTGTACTGTATGCTGAAGGCTTACACGCATGCGAGTTTAGAACCTGACTCTATCTTTAATGCGGCGATGGGTATGAAACGCATATAGTATTATTATCTTGGCTGATAACTGTGGATGTGGGGTGATATGTCATTGTGGAATGTCCAGGGGCCACTGTTGCATTCTGGGGACCACATTGTCCCGCGTATTTTGACAGTTGACTACACCTTTAATTATATCCTGGACATTTAGGATTCTGGCCCATGAGGAAGACCAACACAAATGCTTACAAGATATTAAGTCGATTTTGTCTACAGCACTCAAACAGACTAAAGCCTGTTCTAGTTTTATTGTCACATTTAAGGATAAATCCATTCTTTACATATTATACCATTTTTATATCATATAGCATCTTTTATGTACATCTAACATTCATTTTTTTTTAATTTGGCGGTTTTACTGACGTTTTCTGCACTGATATTAGAAGTCTGAAACAGTCGTTGTTTACTTATCAAGCAAGCAGTTATACGGCGTTTAGCTTTCGGGGTTAGTGTAAGAAGTATTCTATTATTGGATATAATCACACCGTTTGGATCGGTCCTGATAAAAAACAACACTTTCCATGATCATGGTAACTACTAAATAGTCAGTTCAGATCATTTATAGAAATAGTATGATTTGTTTGGTTTCAATATCAGTCAGTCATACAAAGAAGAACATCAGTAGACTAACTGTTCGCTTTTCACGCACGCAGTTCCGCTGTTTGCTTTTGAAATTCAATATAACTATGCAAGAGACACATTTTGTACTCTTTTATATTTCATGCAATAATAACTGACCGTTTCATTTTAGGAAATAACTAGATCCAGTGACATAAAAAGTTATCGTCAGCATTACAAATAATGATGTTATTAGGATAATTAATTAAAACGAGTTATATTTTGTTGATGAGATGACCTCCTGTTTGTGTATAACGATAATTATTATTATTACTGCCCCACGTAACGATTTTAATTATTATTCACTCATTAAAGTGATGACCTGACACCATATTACACTAATTAATGTATTTATTTATTACGACAAGGTCAAGGTGATGACTAGTTCATTATGCTGCACGTTGCTTATTAGGACCGGCCAGAGACCGGTACTATTAAGTAAGTTTATTTTGCCTGAGTTTGTGTCCTATTTAGGGGTGCTGTTTGTGGGAAGCGGTTGACATTTCTGTACACCAGTCCTTATGAACATGTCGAATATAACGTTTCAGGTCCTTAGGTTAAGTACTTTCGTCTTTAACAAGTGTTCAGAAATACTAATATTTACGATTATATTTGGGGAACAGTCTTTAATAATAGCTGAAAAGGTATAATTAGTATCCCGTTCTTTTTTGTCATAGACATTATAAACTCATAATTATACCAACACCAACATTTAATTTAGAGTATACAACTATGTTCTAATTCCCAAATAGTACATGACAAAAAACACATATACCATTGTATACACTTGCATACACTCAGTTTGAACATTATTTTTTCATAACAAAGCAAAACTTGGCAAAATTCAAGTCTTATAACGTTTCTCTTGAATACACACACACACACACACAGTTTGGGTTGAAAATAGATTTATTTTCCCCAGGGCTCTTTAAATGAAAGAATATATATTAATCTTAATGTATGTGTCAATAAATTGAAACCTCAATCATAAGAGTGGTCATCCGTTCAATAGACTGAGCTTATACGAACCCCACTAAAATTAAGTTGCATTTTGTTTTGTACAGTCTCATCGGGTACACGACGGTGTATGGTCGTTGAATTACCGCCAGTGATGTTGACTCTACGTCCATATAACGTCGTGTGCCGAATTGGGTGGTAATTGTTTCATATATTGACTATGTACACTGCAACACAAACGTGCATTCAACATTAGTTTTCACCTCTCATGGGTTGATCACTTAATTCATATGTTTAACCCTTACAGCGCGGGGATAGACTTTAGTCGCCAGAATCTGACGTCTGTAGACGTCAGATTCTGACGACTAAAATCGATCCCCGCACTGTAAGAGTAAAAATATTTATAATGGCCGTAGACCCATGACATAGGTATTCAAATGAATCGGAAAGAGCTAACGAAGACATTTATGATGATTTTAAATTGAAAAAAACACATTTTATTGCGATGTTTTTTACAAATTAATTCAGCGCTTTAAGGGTTAGAGTATAGTTTACGAATATTTTTTGCATATGTACTGTGCACTATAATGAACCCTTGAAGTCATTTGAAATAAGAGTAGGGCATAGTACCGGTTTTGGACTTCCTGCAATATTCACTTATTACTTAAAATAATAGTAGCCATAAAACAGTCTAAAAGTCAGTCTTTTGGATTTCGTCGGTGTTGTGACACAGTAGATTCCAGTTGACAGGTGTCTTAGCTACGAAACATATAATTAAATAGTAAAATATATATACTATTATATAGATTATTGATTATATAGTATAATTAAATATATATTTTAAACAACAAAGCAAATTATAATTTACATGTTTATAGCAAATGTATCACGAAAATTAATTCTAATTATCAACATGATTACCTGATTGCCTGGTTTTAATTTTAGGCTGGCGTCCGAAACGCTCGTTCTAAATTAAAACCAAATTTGCCAAATAATCATGTATCAAAAAAAAAAAAATTGAATAATTAATTGAATTTATAATAAAAGCCTCTACTCCAAGAATATACCATTGACCGTGGTCTGATTTTACATACAGTAAACCACTGACAGTACATCATATGGGAAAAAGACAACAACCAACGATGCTATTTCCTACAAGTGTTTTTCGCTGCTTGGGCCGACTTTTATTGGCGTCAAATGTGTGATGCTATAGCTAAACCTTTGCTTGGAAAGCCAAGATAATTACGCTGTGTACTTGTATTGAAGATAACAGTAGCACATTGCCTCACAACCTGGCTGAGCTTATTGCACCTTCGTCAATAAATGATCAGGTGACGGTTTTCTGCACGTGACCTTCTGGTTTGGTGACATCAATGTCCTATAAAACAAGAAGTTCTAAAAAATAAGGATTTCAATAATTTCCACAACGTCCTCTATGCTATACTCATTAGAGTGTCAGATCCGATACATTAGCTCTGAGAGAAAAATGTATATCTTAAGTGACACATCTTTGTCATATTATTCTGGTAGCGTGATTATTTAAATATAAGACAATGAGCCGTGTCCTGGTCAACATCACTACATATTTACCACATACAGTATCATAAAATGATGCTTATTGTGTGTAAAATATTACTGTAACAGGTCATCTAGATGTAGAGCTTACCTGTGAATGTTGTATTGCAGCTTTAATTCTCAGAAAACCTGAACACATATAATGTTATTAACATTCAATGTGTAATGTGTTAATTGATAAAATAATTGTGATTAAATACACATCAGCCGATGAAGTGGCAACTTTAATGGCAATTTTCACCCTATTAAATATGTGTCACCTCTTATATGGTATGAATAATTATGTCCTTATATGGGGTGATTGGCTATCATGTGACCCTCTCAGAGGGTCACATGATAGCCAATCACCCCAAATAAGGAAACACTTGTGCCCCATCTTGTGGTAACTTTGATTTATTTGTCACAAATTTACTCATACCATATAAGGGGTGATAGATCACCTTTAAGAACACAATATTTTATGACTTGTTTGTCATAACTATATACAGTTTTATTATTATTATCATGTATCTACAAGAGGGATAGTTTGGCATTTTAGAAATATACATGATACTTATAGTACACTTGCAATCAATTGACCATGTTTAAGCGGTATAGATGGTCGCCAGAGGGTGGTCGGTTTGTTTTAAGATAACAGATAACTAAACTCAAGTTAACATTTCAAGCGGCAATACCAGTTGCACCACAACCCGCCACGCCAGTAGTTATATAATCCTGTAATATGTATCCGTTACATGTGCGACCGGAAAATATAAATAGCTATTTGGGTTGCATTACTGTGTTGCAGTACTGGACTACTGGAGGGTTAACTGGGACGCACCTTGTTCTAGGATTTCCCGGGGCGATGTGAACAGCAGTCTGAACCATCCCGGGTGGGGACTGTAGAAGGCTGCTCCGGGTGGCATGTATACACCTTGAGACACCAACTCTTTGAACAGCTCCATCTCCCCCTCTTTGTCCACATGGGAAAGGAACTAGATAACAAAATAACACAACACAAAGATCAATGGTAATTAACCAAATAGAAACGTAACTAAATGTCTTTTACTCTTAGCCATTGTGAATATTTTTTATCTGAAATGTTCAAATGTTACAATTTCACTTATTGGGAAGTTGAGTGTTTCCTTGCGCACCCAGAACGAAGCAAAGCCAGCAAACACGACACATTAAAACAATGTTGATTTAATGTTGGCCCACATTGTACCAACATTGTTTTAACGTGTTGTGTTGGCTGGGAACGGAACACGCCAACTGTGGGTTATTCTTCTTAGATTCTGTTCAGATTATATTAGGATAGTGTCGATTGCTGCTCACTCTTATAATGTATGCTGTCGAATCTTAAATTTTGAGATTTATGTTTCCAATGGGATGCGCCTATTCCTGTTACATTGTGAGCTGTCCTATCATCAGCAGGGCTCTCCTTCCTTCCCGTTTCTGTTTTACCTTTGTACAAATAGTACACAATTCTCATAAAGCTTCCCCTATAATTGTTAAATGTGGTCTTAATTAATCTTCATGATCATTCCGAATTCAAATGGTCAGCTGTAAACTAAATATTTTGTTTCTAATATTAAAATATTATAATAAGTAATGTACCCATTTAATTATTTTACATCAATTTAATTTAGAGAAATCAAACACGCCAACGCCATTATATCTCACATACTCCTCTCACACATTATTCACACGAGTATAAATGTTATACAAATGTTTTATTTACTAGGCAATACACTCATGTACATTTGATCGATATACCAATCTGGCTAGTACAAATTGAATAATAACATGCGCTATGGAACACTAATACGACGACACTTTTTGATGGTCTTTTCAGGCTTGCAGGAGATAGAGGAATAAAGAACCCAACAAACACAAATCATTTGTATAACATTTGTACAATGTTGGCCCAGCGTCGAAGACGTTGGGCCGACGTTGTACAAATGTTATTCAAATGTTTTGTGCTTGCTGGGAACGATCTTGTATACGACTGGAATGTACATATTCATCATTGCATTTTGTGATACACATAACAACTGACTACTCGAGCACAGAGTAATCAAATACACAAATACACTATTAAAACACTACAATTATTTAGAATTGAGAGGTGTGCATGTATCTGCTGCATTAGGGGTTTTGTCAAGTTAAAAATTTTCGAAAAATCCGAGTAAAACTCGGAAGTGGGTTGGTGGGTCAAGCCCCAACTCGGATTTATTTTTCTTTTTGGAAATATTGTGTTTTTTGTGTTGTTTTTTTCGTTGTACGTTTCCCAAAAAAAAATTGGATAGGCGGGTGGGTGGGTGAGGTCTGGACAATCCGAGTTTTTCTAGGATTTTTGGATTTTTTTCACTTGACAAGACCCCTTACCAAGTGACACATACACTCTTTACATGTCAAGGTATTTCCAAGAGAACAACATGTCAGCTGGTGATGGTAGCCCTAGGCAGCGACAAACAGTGACAAATATAATAATTATCATATTAGCTCATGGTGTGGATGAAAAGAAGCACAACGTATGGTGATTGTGCTCTGCAAACTTTATACTGATCTGAAATTATGTTTGGCTGTCGTGAACAAAAAATTATTCTGTATCTACTGGAGATTAATTTGATAACCTTAACACGTCTCAAGTCAGATAGAAATGTGTCTCATCTGTTTTCCTGTTGCAATAGTTTTGCAGATGAACGAAACAATTGAGCAGAATTGGTACACTGGTCCATTATTATCAACTGAAAAAATATTAAACACGGTGCCAAGCAGAAAATTAATTATGTCGACAACAGTGGACCATTTTGAACCAAAGAGCTTTACATTATGGTGATAAATGCCACAACAAATGTATAAATATCATTCAGATCTGGTAAATTTTATCTATAACAAGAGGCATCAAGTCCTACAGCATCCCCACCATAAATAATTTATGGTGGGGATGCTGTATTAGGTTTTCAGTCTTTGCGCCCACAAATTAAAAAGTTGACTTGTGGCGTCCAGTTTAAATTTTCAGTAAAATCACGAGAAAAAATGTGACTGAGTTTTTTTAGTTTCATATTAATATATTAGAAATAATAAGTTTAAAAAAGCTTTAAAATTATTATATTTACGAGGCAACTTGACGGAAACTAATTCAGGCATATCGATGGCTTGGAGCTGTACCAGGCTAAAATGAGTCGACCATGCTCGACATGCTCGTCCGGTAAACGGAGTATAGAATATATTTTGTTCAGTCAGACGGTTCCATCGGGCACCTAATGGGTTTGTGTTTTGCATATTTATGGTTTCAGCATATTCTGTGAAACGCATTGACGTCACTCGGTGAAATTTAGGTTATATAAGAACCCTCCCCCATACTTCATTGTATTAGCCATCTCGGTGAAAACAAAGAAGGTCGAGGTCATTGATTTTCACAGAATCCACAATTTCAAATCAAATGATATCGCTCAAAATTAAATGATAATACACATAATAATGTACATAATCTGTTCTGCTTTAAAATGGCGGTATGCTATCAATCGTATAGTGATCCAATATGGTGTGACAATCTCTCAATCCATGTAAATAGTGAACTTTCAAAGGGCACACTCACGGTTTCGCAATAAACGTCCCCACATCGGTTGACTTTCTAAATTTGCTAATGGTTTTTATACGTATATATTTATTATTTAAACCAAGGTTGTTTTAAATTGCTCGATACAATTTATGTTTCTGAGTGTGGAGTACATTATATTCTATCATTTCTTTAAGTCACTGGTCCTTGCAAGATAATGCAGCATAATCATACTCAATACAATGCCACAAATAGTAGTAAGCGTCATCATAGTCATGTTATAACAGATAATTTTTTATATTTGGCATTCTAATACACTGTTTGCACGATTTTGCGCATAAGCAGGACCCCCAAATAAATAGTTCAATTTTATTCACTGTGTGGCGTGTTGTAATAGAAAAGAGAGTGACAGGACTCCCAACTAAATAGTTCAGCTTTTAGTCACTGTGTGGCGTGTTGCTATTGGGAAAGGTGTATATGGAGCATCGAATCATGAAAGAATAAATTATTATTCGACTAGCTGTTTATCAGCATGATGAAAATGTAATGAATATAATACCACCTTTCTTAGATCAATCCAAATAAAGTAAGCAGCTTGTGGTCTGATGTAGGGTATATTGAGGTCTTCCAAATAGTCACAGCAATAATTGAGGGCCGTATTCATACGGGATCGGTTTGTAGGGAAAAACACGTCGGTAAGCCATGCTGCAAGACAACAGCATTACAATTTAAATTATTAAATTACATTATATACACTTGTAATTTGATGACATTAGAGGGTCATTATCTGATCATAAAGTGTTACTGCGTCTTATGTAGACTATTATTTTCCCTACCATAATTATAATGAATGTTTATTCCTTGTCTGAGCATGTTCCACGAATTTTTTTCGCTGGCCATCTTTAAATACGAAATGATGGTCAAAATGGACTACCACGCGTCCCATGGCATTGAAAGTTACAATGATCTTTACTATAGGGAACTATGCATCTTAAAAAAATTATGAACTAAAAATAACCAAAATGACTAAGCTGCTTTAAAAAGTCCTTACAAAATTTCCCAAAAGAAAGTGTGATGGTGGTGGAAAGTGCTGATGCTTGGAGTGACACAAAACATTTTCGTAGCAGTGAGAAACTGCCCAACCTGAGGATCGAACCACAGAGGGGCCTCACTGTCATCGAAATGATCACACAGTTAATGGCCCAAGTATGGTATTCTACCCTGTACTTTAAATAACAACTGGATGACGGCGGTGATTGGCCGCTTTCCCCATGTGACAGGCTGATCCACTCTCTAGAAGTATTTACTTTATTATATTATTGACATTCATTTTAATAATATTGATGTTTACATACAATATTATTATTCATTTAATTATATTTAATTGGAAGAAGGTGGACATATAATGTCACTTACAGCTATCCGCAAGGATGCGCGCTACCTTGTTTTGCACGATAGCAGGAACTGATCCGAAGTACGTGAGAGGCACGAGGGCTTCAACCACTGCCGGGTTCCAGGAATGGATCATTCCTACTCTCAGCCCGGAGAGGGTTAAATCCTGAAATGCAGTTTTTGTGTTTAACACACATAGTGGACAGGTTAACGACATGCCCACTGCATTTTGTAGTAGAATTATACCACTTGGCACGAATGATACTTGGACCAAGTGGAATATTTTAAGCAGCGGACGTTTTTGATTTCTGCTCTTATTTTGCCATAATTCAAGGTCAAAGGTCAATTTCAAGGTCAAATATATTTTTTTACCAAATAAAGCTACGAGCAAGTGTAATACCTCTATTTTATGTGATTTTGACTGGAAAGTTCATTTCTGGTATTATTTTAATGATTCGAGGTCATCTTCAAGGTCAAAAAGTCAATTTCAAGGTCATATTGTTGAAAATGTCATTTTTAACAAGAACACTTAGGAACAAATGTAATAACTCTTTTTGGTGTTATTTTGATTACAGAATCAAGTTATGATATTATTATGGTGATTAATGGTCATCTTCAAGGTCAAAAGATCAATTCCAAGGTCAAAACTGCAAAAATATGCTTTTTAACAAATACAAATAGCAGCAAGTGTAATACCTCTTTTTGATGTGTTTTTGACTGAAGAATCAATTTGTGATACTATTTTGATGATTAGAGGTCATTCCAGAGTCAAAGCGTAAATTCAAGGTCAGTTAAGGGAAATATATGGTTTTCAAGGTCAAATTAGATTTTTCTAACTAATATAGCTAGGAAAACGTGTAATACCTCTTTTTCGTATTTTTTTGACTGAGAAATCCATTTCTGATGTTATTTTATGATTCAAGGTCATCTTGAAAGTCAAAACGTCAATTTTAAGGTCAAAATTTGAAATATAATTTAAAAACAATACAGATAGCATTCGGTGCAATATCTCTATTTCTTGTGATTTTCACTGTATAATCAATTTATGATGCTATTTTTTGTGATTAAAGGTCATCCGCAATGTCAAAAGGTCAATGTAAATTCCACAAATGCGAAGATTATATGACCTTAACATCTACCAAAGGCCTTCTACATGAACGAAACATGTATGTACATGTATATGTATGCCATGATTATGTAGACTACCTTGTCATTGATCAGCTTCATATTTAACATAGATCATGGCTCAGTAAGCTAGTTCAGTAAAATTAGGATTTTGATCGAAAAAAATAGGGGAGAGATGAAATTTTGGGAATTGCATATTGAACCCTATCTGATGAACATACTGAAAATCTCCTGAATTTTTCCATGTGCGTTTGCCGCTAAAGGGCAAAATAAAAAATGGCAGCCAATGCAACGTAATGTGTTATAACTTTACTGCCAAAAGATAACGTAGAAACGTGTTTTTTTGTGTGTCTACATATAGGTTTATCACAACCAGAAAACAAATTCTATTATCAATATGTCAAAGAGTCTTGAGGGACGAAACAAATGTGTCGTTTTCCTGGCGCAACATCAACATGATCAAGATGCAATCCCCCAAATTGCATCTCTCCCCTATTGTTTTCCGATCAAAATCCTTATTTTACTGGACTATTTGTGAAAATGTCATGTTGAACAAACACAGACAGGAATAATTGCAAGTGTAATACATCGTACCTACGATTAACAAGATCATCGAATCGAAAGTACTTGGAGTTGATATTTCCAGTTGAAATTAGACAAAGTATTTAGTGCATTGGAACTCGAAATGCCTGTTGTAAAACCAATAGAATATCAAATAATTAAATATCAGCATGACATAAAGATTCAATTTTGTAGAGATGCTGCGTGACCGTGATGTAGCGAGTTAAACCTCACAGCAATGTCGAATCCAGTGCTCTGTTGATGTGGACTGTCCCGCATCAAATTCGAAGGTAGATTATCTGAGTATCAACTAAGAAGATATTGCTGGAAAGGCTTTTCAAAATTAACTTAGATGGCAATGGTAATTGTTGTTATCACAATACTAACTGTCAGACCAGCATAAACATATTTCCGTAAATAATTGCTTCATACATTATCATGAATTATAATTTTTTTGCAACATCATTTCAATGAAAATGGTATGTTACCTCAATCATTCTCGGACGAAACATACATTTGTGTACAGGTCCTCATACGACAATAAAATGGGCGGGGGCCCTAGGGTAGGGGTTAGCACCGCTGCCTTTCACGCCTGAGTTCGGAGTTCGGTTCCCGGTCTCGACGGTTTCAAAGAAACAAAAATGTTTTTTCCCCATCCACGTGTGAAAGTTAGTATTGTGGGGAGCCTCTGTGACGAGAGGTAGCGTGCTCGGCCTCAGACCGCCAGGGCTCGAATTTCGAATCCTGTGTCTGGAGGACAGTGTCATCTCATTCATCTCACCATCCTCAGGAGGTTCTCCTGGCCCAGTTTAGCCTATATGTGCACAAAGGTGGCCTAAAGCCCGATTCATTTCATTTCATTTACGACAATAAATCCAAAGCAACTTTGACTTATATATGTGACGTTTTTAGGTGACATTTCATAAACTGCAGGACTGGAAGGGTCAAAGGAATTAGCACCCATATTATTGACAATGCAATTAAGCTTATGCTTACATACGACGTTACGTGATAGTAAATGGGCGGACGGGGGGGGGGGGGGGGCTGGTGACAATTATTACTACGATAAGGGTACCAGATTGATCAGTCACATGTGAGAAAATAACGGCTTAAGCATGTTAAGCAATGATGTGTTTTCATAGCAATCAGTGCAATTAGCGACAACACATGCAGAATTTGTAGTGAGGGGATTGACCGTTCACACCCCACAGCTAAGCTGCAGTCAAACGATCTATTAACATGATCATAGAAGCGTTTTAATTTCAGTTTCTCACTGATCCTACAGACAAGCCAGTGAAAAATTAAAACGGACATAATAAAGTGACAAGAATAAAAAATTATTCACCTTAGCTGAATCATTGCTCAATAAAATATTAAAAGTTCGTATCAACTCATAAATATATCAGTGCATTAAACACAAATAATTCTCAAGTGTTTTTGGTTACATTTATTCTGTTTGTGATACTTAGTGACCCAATAACTGAATAAATAGGTAACATATGTGAACTCCGTGTACAGGGCGGGCCCTGGTGCATTTTAAAGTTGGAGATCTCAGGTTCGAACCCCTCTCTTGCCTTCAAGTTTCAAAAATGTTTCTTCCCCGCTCACTCGTAATGATTCAATAGTTCAGCACAAAGGTAACAGACATACATACAGATATTTTATTGACATAAAGAAAAGTTTTATTTGTCATAAAAAAGATGTATGTGTACAGGTATATATTATAAGAGATGGTTAATTTGATAAAATCACAGGACAGTTTACTTGATATCACATACAGAATTAAAATCATGTTAAATGGCATAGCCATAATAAAACAGCCTAAAAACCCATTCATTTTATGTTTTTGTCCAGTTACACTTTATAAAAAGACATCAATTTCTTGTAGGTATATGTTATCATTGTATAAGGATATCATTAGATTAAATTTAATTGCAAGCTGAACATGCCCTAACACATGTAATGCAAAAATAACACAATCCAAACAGACTCTTATATATAACCTACATTCATTATCCTCCGGAATTAACTTTGGTACGAGTTGACATCTAACGATGGTACGATTTAACATCTATGAGTGGTACGAGTTGACATGGGTACGACTTGACATCTGTTGTGTGATAACAGATGTCAATCGTACCATCATCTGATACCTGCCTTGTTGGGTACGAGTTGACATCACTTGTTGTACGAGTTGACATCACTTGTGGTACGAGTTGACATCTATTGGTGTACGAGTTGACATGGGTACGAGTTGACATGGGTACAAGTTGACATGGGGCGAGTTGACATGGGCACGAGTTGACTGTCACCCTGTGTGCCTACCATAGGGTTGTCGGGAATGCCCGACAAAAAAGGTGTGGCCAAAAATACTTTAGACCTTGCAGTGCTGGGTAAAATCCAAGATGACCGCCATTTGTCTCAGGTCAACAGAATGAAAGCAGATTCGTGATTTTGGTATCTACCATAGTATTAAACATTGTGCAATTACATTCTCAAAAATAATTTTGGACAACGTTTACATGCCGAAAACCACGATGGTGGTCATTAAGCGAACAAAATGCCCATTATAGAGCAAGATATGTGTAGAAATATTACAGGAATTGAGACGACATTGGTGTATACCGTGTGGTTTTCAGGTATGCCCGACATGGTGGTGTCACCTAAAATAATTTTAGGGATGGTAGAAACTATGAGGGTAGCCAGGAGGCTAATAAAATTACCGTCACAGACAAGCAATAAATGTGTAAAATAATAACTGGAAGCGAGCTAGATATGTGATTTTGAAATCTACCAAAGCCACATACAGACGATATTGTGGCCTTTTCAGAAATCATTTCAGGCATTGTTAAGATAATGAAACCCAATTTAGTGGCTATTAGACAGAGACTGCCCACAAATAGGTCGCCTTTAATCATGGTAGATAAGTGATTTTGACAAATGAACGTTCATTTGGCTAGACATACGGTATATAATAACGCAGAACTGTCCAGTTCTGTGATAATAACCTGTGAATCATTATGCAGGCTAGCGTGGCCATACCATAATATACCTAAGTTTTTAGCCTACTTGTAGGTCAAGTGCATAGGCCTGCAAAATAGGGCTTATAAATATAATATGAATGCATGGTAAGCAGGTAAGGGGATCCAGGCATTAAATAAAAAAAAAATAGTCCTACAGCCAACATATCTCTTGTTGTTCAGATAGTAGGCCTAGTTAAAATTATTGTTGGTAATATCAATATAGAGTTTCTTTTGCAGGCTTTGTCGTTTTTCAATCTCCCCTTGTAAGAATTAAAAACAGCTCCTCGGCTTTTCCACGGAGCTTCGGTTCTGACCGGTCTGGCCTCAAATGCTTTTTGTTAGAATAGTTTCATCACACCTCACACATTTCTTGTTAGGTCAGTGCGCTGAGGCTGCACTTTTTTTGTTTGCCTTATATCCACAATCTTGGATTTAGCGATCTCTATCATTTCTAATGTTATTTTCTGGTGGCGTACCCGAAAGCCCTATGATGGATACCAACATCATGAATTTGCTTCAATAGTATACAAAATGATACCAATTTATTGTTTGACCTTGCACAACTAGCGGTCATCCTTCACTTTACTGGCCACACTACTAGGTCGGGCATACCTGAAAACCCTATTTGTAGACACATGTTTCTGTTCTGTCGAGCAGTATATCATTAATGTTTGACCTTGGCCATCTTGAAAAAATGGCGGATTCTGGGTCTTTAGAAAGAGATGAATTGTCTCTTTGGATAAAACTTTTCTAATGGGTCTATGGAACATCCATGCCAAGTGCCATGCGTGCCCTAAAAGTGAGGCGTTTGCCCATTTTTGAGTTCTTAGCATGTGTATTTCAGTCAAAATTAGAGTAAAAAATGGTTCTTATTTTTATTTATTAGACTAGTATTTTTGCTCAGTTGACCTTGAAATTGACGTTTTGACCTTTGAGATCATCACCCCGGAATGATGAAAAAAATACTAGAAATGGATTTTCCAGTCAAAAGTTACGAAAAAGAGGTATTATACTTGTTCACAGATAAATTAGTTAGAAGTATCATATTTGACCTTGAAAATCATATTTTCGCTCACTTGACCTTGATATTTACGTTTTTACCTTGGAGATGACCTCTAATCATTAAAATAGTACCACAAATTGATTATTCATTCAATAACACATCACAAAGAAGTATTACACTTGCTGCTATTTCTATTTGTTAAAAATCATATTTTCGCTTACTTGACCTTGATATCTACGTTTTGACCTTGAAGATGACCTTGAATCATAGATAGATTCTGTAGTCTGTAGTTGAATATCATAGATAGATTCTGTAGTCAAAATCACACCAAAAAGATTTACGTTTGTTCGTAATTGTGTTTGTTAAAAATGACATTTTCATCAATTTGACCATGGAATGGACCTTTTGACCTTGAAGATGACCTTGAATCATTCAAATAATACCAAAAATGAATTTCCCAGTCAAAATTACATCAAATAGAGGTATTACACTTGTTCGTAGCTTTATTTGTTAAGAAATCATATTTGACCTTGACATTTGACCTTTGACCTTGAATTATGACAAAGTAAAAGCAGAAATCAAAAACGTCCGCTGCTTAAAATTTTCCACTTGGTTCAAGCATCATTCGTGCCAAGTGGCATAATTCTACTACAAAATGCCGTGGGGGGTCCATTTCGTGCAGTTAACCTGTCCACTAACAGCTATTTGCTCATATTCTAGTTACTTTGAGGTGTGAATTGCTGTCGCAATTCTCACCTCAAAGTAACTACCGTATTATGCTGTGTATATGTCGCAACTGTGTATAGGTCGCAGCGGGGGGTCAAACGGTATACAGATCATAGATAGTACGCACTCATGGATAGTACGCACTTCAAGCACGTGGTATAGTCATTTGCTCATATTCTAGTTACTTTGAGGTGTGAATTGCTGTCGCAATTCCCACCTCAACGTAACTAAAAATGTTTTGCTTTTGTAAAATGAATCACCAAAGTATAATAACTCGTACAAAAGCCGGGAATGGATTTATTGTGAGGGGTGGTAACATGTATTGAATTTTTTTCAAAATATTCCATGTGGAACATAAATATCAAGACGAGCTCAAAGAGTGCTGAATAGTTCTAAAACATAAGACATGCGCATGACTAGAAAGAAAGCAGTTTTAATCATAAATATATTATTTAATTTCTCTCACCATATGCTAAACTTCTAACATTATGCAGATTGTTCGTGTTTATGATTCATTTAGTTCACTCGGTCCAAGTCTAGTATTCTTCCCCCGATCAATGACCAACCTGTCACATGATCAGATTGGCCAACCACAGCCGTCGTTAAGTTGTTTTTTAAATTAGGGGGTAGAATACTTTTCTTGGGCCTCCGCGATGCATACAACAAGTTCAAAAGCTAGGCCTAAGGCAATTGATAGAAGGCAGATGCTGGGAATCCCGGCAAACACAAACATTGTATAACATTTTCACATCGTCGGCCCAACGTCTTCGACGTTGGTCCAACAATGTAAAAATGTTATACAAATATTTGGTGTTTGCTAGGACTGTTTTAGTCATTATTTATCATACGAATTATTTACTATATCGAAATAACCTACTCATTATTACCTTACTCAAGCCCCAAAGTAAATGTGTTCGCTCAGGATCCGGCAGTCTATCCAGTGAGACCACACTGCGAAAATGATCTTCTTCTCCGACTGATGTCAAGGCATAGATCTCATCGCATATAACATGTAGACTGTGACTGTGAGTGAGTTTTATATTATGGAAATCAGTCAGATTTTATAAAAACAAATGAACTGATAATGTACACTCCATTAATACAGTTTGTGTGCATTGAGTCAAATAATGGAAATGTGTTTTTTTTCAAAATTGAGAAGTATAAGATTAAACTTTCAAAAAAAGGATGAACGTGATAACAATTATTACGTTCATCACTCAAATTATACTAAGATACGCTCCTCAAACGTTATATTTTACATTTTCACGACACGAAAGCATGCAGTCGTGTCACTATCGTCATTATGTTGTGCCCCTTTGGTGCGTTATTTGTTCTATGTGCCGTGCGAAGTTAATTAAATACAAAATAATGGTAAACTATTGATTTAAATTAATCGTTGTCGATAAAGTGTAAGGCACACGATGAGGGCCAATATTCCAGTGTTGTCACTTTCGCCAAAAATACCGTAGTCACTTGAAGTTGTGTCTCGTTACAGCGATCCACAACTTAAAGCGATGGAAATACACATAATTTGTCCAGTCATATGGCAGCAACTGTGTGCCAGCGCCACCAAGTGAACTAGGCATGATTCGAATGTAAGAAATACAACACAAGACAAACTAATACCCAATGAAATAAATGCAATATATTTGTTGTCTTTTTTTGGTTAATACTTACGTTTTGGCCCAGTCTAAAATGTCCATCAGTAGCTCAGCGCTGTATACATAACCTAATGGATTGTGTGGATTGATGAGCATTAGGCCTCGAACCCTGCACCCCTGTATCGTGTGCATGACAAAAATATAAATAGCAAACATAATCTGCAGCGCCTTCTCGCTTTGAATGACAGTAATAGAGATCATAGACTAGTAGGGCCTAATAGTTAACACTTACACCGCTACGCACGACTATTGGTTGTCGTTCCCTTTCAAAGCGCTGATCAAAGGGTTTATTTCAATTTGATATCATCATAAATGTCTTAGTTAGCTCTTTCTGATTCATTTGAATACCTATGTCATAGGTTTACGACCATTAGAAATATTTTTATTCTTACAGTGTGGGGATCGACTTTAGACGTCAGAATCTGACGTCTACAGACGTCAGATCCTGATGACTAAAGTCGATCCCCGCACTGTGAGGGTTAAGACCGCACGATGCATTAAAGCATCATTTTACATCCCTGAAAACAGACTTAATTCTACTACAACTAAGGCCTTCAGAACAAAAATTTCAATAAACCTGGTTTACCAATACATGGCAATTTTCTTTAATTTTTAAACCACATCAAATCATCATCGTCCACTACATGTCGAGAACTGCGGCAGCAATTCGCGGCTTGTAGTGGATGAAGATGATTGTGGTAAATTAGTGCCTGAAAGGGTTGAAATGGTGAAAACATTAGAAACACTAGTTGGCAATGCTATTATTATTACAAATACAAACATGATAAAATGATATCAATAATAGTTTGATTTTGAATGATTTTCGCCGATTTCTCAGTCAATTCTCAAGAAACTTTCATGAAAGTTTTACGCACACTATTTTCCATTCATGTCGTGGCTACCCTGGACGTTTCTCAAAGTTTTGATAAATAGTCTAGATGCTAGACCATTTGACATGTAGTAAATAAATAAAAATGTTGTCCTCTATCAACTATAAACCAATTAGTTTCGTCTACGAAATGTATTATATGTCAAATGGTCTAACTTCTGAATATTTCTCAAAACGCGAAATTTTCAGGGTAGTCACGACATGAATGGAGAATAGTGTGTGTAAAAATTCATGAAAATTGGTAGAGAATAATAATTGATTGAGAAATCAGCGAAATGCATTAATCCTGGTTGATGAATTTAATGTGAATCTGACTATATATAGCACATTCTTTATATCATGTTCTTCATATTATTATTTTCCTGCATCTATTTAAAATAAAATATTTAGATTGATCATACAATAATGGAATAATATCAATTTGACAACTTATTCGCTGTGGCATGCCGTGACAAACATGTTGGTAAAGATGAGGGACATGTGAACACCAATGTACACAGAAAGGGAGTATTTCAAAAGCGATATGATGACTTACATGCGTAACTTAAAGGTGATCTATCACCCCTCATATTCCATGAATAATTATGTCCTAAGATGGGGTGATTGGCTATCATGTGACCCTCTCAGAGGGTCACATGATAGCCAATCACCCCATATATGGGGTGATTCGCTATCATGTGACTCTCTCAGAGGGTCACATGATAGCCAATCACCCCATATAAGGAAACACTCGTGCCCCATCTTGTGGCAACTTTGATTTATTTGTCACAAATTTATTCATACTATGTAAGAGGTGATATGTCTAAAACATAACTAGAAAAGGATTTTCCGAACTCCGCGGCCCGGCTTTAGTCTGAGTCAAATTCAAATATATTGTCGACGTGTTCCTTCCACCACTATCGCCGTTGCTGGCCAACATACATCCAATACTTGCCTACGATGTAGGCTACCTCGTACAGAGGATAGCGGCCCACCCACCGAATTCTGGATCAATGTTGGGCCAGCGTCGCAGCCCATTGCTTGTTCAATGCCGGTCAATCGTCTACGACTCTGGCCCAACACTAATCAATTCATCACTGGGTTTGCTGTATACTTTGCGCAAAAAGGTGGCATTCACCCAATGCTGATTCAATGTTGACCCACAGTCTTCAACGCTGTCCCGTCCTGGCGCCATAAACACCAGATAACACGAGACATTGACCCAATGCTGATGTAATGCTTGGCCACCGTCTGCGACGCTGGACCAACATTATTCCTACCAAAACCATTTAAGCTCTTAACCACAAATATAAATTATAGTGAGTATTTTTTTCCGAACACTTGTTAAAGACAAAAGTACTTAACATAAGGACCTGAAATGTTATATTGTTCATAAGGACTGGTGTACAGAAATGTGAACCGTTTTCCACACACAGCACCCTGCTTTCCCCCTAATAGGACACAGACTCAGGCAAATAAACTTGAGAGGCTCCGGCCGACGGCCGAACCTGATTATGGCAAGCATATCAAATTAGCAATTGGAGCGCGAGTTTAAACATTCCCTTCAGTGATCATAATACAGTTTTACAAGTCACAATGATAAACATAGTAGAGCAGTCTTTTATTTACAAATTCAGCTGTTAAAATTGCATTCGCAGTGATTGTGCCAGTATTTTTACGCCTGTACTATTTACTCACCAATAAACGCGGTATGTCGAGAGAATGCTGTTGTAAAATTAGACCACGGTCTCTGCGACGCTGGCCCAACATTAAAACGACATTTGCTCAACGTTCCTTGTTATCTCTGTCAGTTACCCACCTGCATCACAGCTTTTTGATATTCCTCTTCAAGCTTCTCAACGGTCAACTCATATGGTACTTCACCCTAACAAAACAATTTTTTTCTTGTTGACACGTGGTAATAATTCGGTATGTTTTTTTGTATTCTATTCTAATAAGGCCAGACTTAACAGGCTTACTTCAAAATGTATTCGCCGTTGCTTTTATTACGAATTATTGTTTTATATTTATTGATTGTAAGATATCATTTTCAAATTACCACTATATTATGCTCATGTACATTACTTACTTCTATGATGATTATTATCCGTATTTCTTATTTTTGACACGGTTGTCAATATTTAGAAATCAGGAATTTCGTCTCTATATCTAGCCTAACTGATAAATGCGCAGCACAAAAAATAAAATATTTTGCAGTTCTAGTCTATGGACATGTTTACATCATATTGTCATATTAAGAAGCCAAAATGAAATCACCGATTTTTTAATAATTTTAGCCTGGGCCAGTCCCTTTAATGCTTATCAATACATTTCTAATGGTTCTTATTATATCTTTCAGTCGTCTTTGATATATTATGATGACTGACAGTGGAAAAAAATGACAAAATTACTTTTTTTTTAAAAAGCGATTAATTTTTCACCTTTTTGTCGCAGAAAGTTAAAGAATGTTAAAACATAATTTTAGCACCAACCGGTACTTGCAAGAAATGGATTTTCTACTAACGATCATTTGTTGAGGTAGGATCAACGATCTGACCACAAATGACAAAAATACTTTAAAAAAAAAAAGATTAATTTTTCACCTTTTTATCGCAGAAAGTGAAAGAATGTTAAAACATAATTTTAGTACCAACCGCAGATTGCCCCTTATAATAATCACTTACGTAAGGTGAGAGGTTAACATCCCACATGTGTACATGGCCCCTGTAGTAAAAGTCATTTTTCAACATCAAGTAGCAGGGAGTTGGCTGTAGTATATAATCTGTACAGAAAACATGAATACATATTAACCCTTCAAACCCTCACGGTGCATTAAAGCATCTCTGAAAACAGACTTAATTCTCCTACAAAAAAAGGGTCTTGAAACGAAAATTTCCATGAAACTGGTTTACCAAAATATGGCAATTTTCTTTAATTTTTTATTCACCTCAAGTCATCTTCATCCACTACATGTCGAGCATTTCGACAGCAATTCACGGCTTGTAGTGGGTGAAGATGACAATAGTAAATTCAGGCTTGAAAGGGTTAAAATAAAAATATTTAAATAGTATTTACTGAGCATTTCGACCACATATTATGAGCTGTTATTATTTGCCAGCTAATATTTATGAATGTAATCATGATAAGTTTGTAATGCAATTTTTGTTTTGTGAAAAAAGTGGAAATATAGGGAATGCAATTTTTAATAACCTTTAATTTTCAAAATAATGTATTATACACTCGAAATGTGCTAATTTCTGAGTTTAAATCGTTAATTTTGTCAAGCCTGTGAACTTGGTAGATTAATAGAGTATATCTCTACTACTCAGCTACCATATAAGGTGAAAGCCTTAACCCTTACAGCGCGGGGATGGACTTCAATCGTCAGAATCTGACGTCTGTAGATGTCAAATTCTGACGTCTAAAGTCCATCCCATCACTGTGAAAGAAAAAATATTTATATTGGCCGTATAACATAGGTATTCAAATGAATCGGAAAGAGCTAAGTGCGACAGTTATGATGCTTTCAAATTGTGAAAAACCCCTTGGCCTCCAAGGTTTTCATAACAAATTCAGTGCTTTTGGGGTAAATGCCACGAGGTTACTACTGCGTGCGTCTAAACGTGTCTAAACCCTTTTTAAAAATACTAAAACCGTTCTCCACCTTGCCGGAATATTTTGAGAATATATTTATGTGTTATATATTAAGACATATCGTCGCCTCGGAGCTAAATGATCCTATCTGCCACTCTGACGAGTGTCAGATAGGATCATTTAGCTCCGAGGCGACGATATAATAGTTAAACACGATGAAGCTGCATTTATTTCAGTGGCGTATAATCAATTTCGTTGTAGTTTTAAATAAACATCGATGTTCAGAATAGCATATTCTACACGTATGATAAAGCAAGACATATTATTTGACTTCGGCCCCAGTAAACAATTAAAAAATAACACTTTTATCACCTTGTTAATATCAAATTGTCAAAATAATTTAGATACGTCGCTCTTGTTTATCATAATAACTATTTCTACTATAATATTATTGATTCCTCTCCATGAAGGTTTATCCATACATGTGACCCACAACTAGACAAACAAACTCAGGTGGATATCTTATGTATTAATTAGCACATAAATCTCAACAAATATGTTTATACCAGCTCAGGCGGATTGAGTGGCAAATAGTGTTGACCCTTGTGCTGCTGTAACCGTATATAGACGGATTGAAGCTAGTTTCAATCCAAATAAAATGCAACCTAAAATGATAAAATAGCTTGTGATAGATGCTGAGTTAATCAAATAATTCAAATTTCGTCTAGTTTTCCTAAATAATATTATTTTTAATTCATCTGTAGCTGGAATTGCTGACGCAATTCCAGCTACAGATGATTGAAAAATACTGACAAACAATTCAGCAAATAGTGGTAGAATCTTACCATCTGGATCGCACAGAACATGAGCCAGAAAGTCAATAGCTGCTCCAACTCCTGACGTCACTATGACCTGGGAAATGTAAATAACTGGTGATAATAAGTATGCCTATGCCTATGTCAGAAGATCTAAGGAATGATCGCGCCACCTGGTCAAGAATGTTTGATATTAACTAGAACACAGACCGCATTCAACAAAAGCCTGTCAGCTGTCTCCTGGCGGTTGGGCCTGTATCCCATCCCATAAAACTACAAGACTCACCGTTTTGTAAACAATAGAGACGAAATTTCTTATTTCTTATTTTGGACAACAATGTCGAAATAAGAAATACGGGATTTTCGTCTCTATATCTAGCCTAACTGGTAAATGCGCAGCACGATTTTTTTTTTAATTGCAGTTCTAGTCTATAGACATGTGTACATCATATGATCTTATTAATAAGCCAAAATGAAATCACCGATTTTTTAATGATTTTTAGCCTGGGAATATTCAGACATGATTATTACATTTTTTGTCATTGTTTTTCTAAGGCCGTTTTGAAGATTAGTGCATATTGACGATTTATTTGGTATTTTTAACATTTGAAGTTTTGTCACGACGGCTTTCTGTAAATGTGACAAAAACCATGTAACACATAACCCCATATTATAACCACTGATAAACTATTGATGTCCACAACCATGTCTAAATATACATGTTGTGTTCAAAGCAGTTTTTTAAGGGTTGACTAAGGGGAAAAATGATTAAGCCTTAGATTTATACAAAATTTTAGTAGCATTTGTGACTCACATTGTCAGCTTGAAGTTCGTGTTTTGCATGTAGTTTTTCATTGAGAAAATTGGCTAAAATACATCTGAAACTGAGAATACAGATAGAAATGGTTAGTGTGATGTATTGTAACCTAGGATAAATCGGGTAATATTGGAAATATTCAAACTTCTTACTACCAACTTCTTTTATCTAACTGAAATAAATATGACATATTATTTGTAGGTGACAGGAAAATTAAGTAAGCCTACACGTAAAAGCGTAACTGTTATTTTACCAGTGGTAAGACACTAGAAGCTAGATGTTAAAAGTACAAAGCCAGAAGTAAGAATCAAAATGTCTTTCATTGTTGAAAATTACAGCATTCTTGGGTGTTGATCATGAAGAATTTTAAAAAAATCGAATCAATTAAAAATAACTTAAATTTCGCATTTAATCAGCATTTTTTAAATGTATAGATTCAAAAATATATTACTTACCCACTTAAAACCGCGACCCACAACCCGAAGTGGGTCGCACCTTTTTTGTGAAAAAAGTGTACCTCGTTTTATAATTTATGTTTATTCAGCTGTACAAATGCAAAGGACATTAACTGCTTACTTGTCAACTAGGCAGTTATCTGGTTACTGCCGTGCAACTCATTACGTTTCAAGTGAGCGGTTTTACAAGTATGACAGATAATGTAAACGAGCGTTGGCTTGATATTTAAATACGTCGACAATGGTCCTGATTATACTTAACATCGGTCATGTAAGATTATTGATTTTTGTCATTGACGTCTAGGCTATCAAAATATCACATTGTTTGACACACAAATACTGTATATTTCAATCAATGACATCGTCCATTTTTTTCAATACAGCAGATACCAATAATGTTCATTTGTTTTGTTTCATAGAACTACAGCTGTTTACATGTGATAATAATTTTTTTTTTTTTTAAAGGAGTAGTCCACTGTGTATGAAAAGCGGGACACATCTGTACCCAGGAAGCACCACTCCGATTAGACATAGAGATAGAGGCAACTGGGGTAGAAGTAAAACTAGAAACAGAGTGGTCTATTGGTTTAAAGATCAACGCTTATCATGGTTCAGTCTAGCCTTTTAACTTTTTGGATATGTTACAAACGTTAAAATGGCCTATTTTATTTAAGGGCTTTTGCTTTTCTATAAAAATCACATTTTAAAATGTTTAACATTGCATCAATTTGGTTTGAATAAAGTAATAATATACTCCCAAAGGAAACGTGAAGGACTGCGCAGCCCGTGGCCTTGCGCAAAAATAACGTTGATACACTGGTTTCAACCTTAACCCTTGTCCTGCTGAATTGTTTCAATTGTATTTTTCGTCATTTGAAGCTGGAATTGCTAACGCAATTTCCAGCTTCAAATGACGAAAAATATAGATATTTTTCGAAAATATACATCTTCTAAATAGAATTATTTTACTAACTGAGCATCTATCACAAACTGCATTGTCCATTTTAGTGACATATTATTAGGCTTAAAATATGCTTAAAACCGTATATATCCGGGTCTAGCAGGACAAGGGTTAACTCACCGTTTACTTTTTTAGGAGCTGGCTAGTGGCTGGTATGTGTTCGGTTTGCTTAACCCTCACAGCGCGGGGACTGTCTTTAGACGTCATAATTTGACGTCTTTAGACGTCAGATTGTGACGTATAAACAGGTGATTCACACACCCTACCCCGTAAACATCATAATACATATATATCTGTTCTGAGATCTACATTGTACCATCACCAATGTTACTTGTGAACTTTGATGAGTCACATGTGACGTGCGTAAGAAAAATCTTTGCAAGCGGATGCCTTGTTTTAATAATATAAAATTAAATGGTTTAATAATGATACTACAAGTGTGCGGCGCAATTCCAAAAAAAATAGCTATAGTTGAGCGAATTAACAAAAATCTGCGGTCCTATTTTGCAATGCTAATTTCGTGTTTTTTATTTGTTTTTGGTAATTTCTTAATAACACATTCATGCCAGCTTTTTAACAAATAAAAGATAAAACATGACATCAATCAACAAGATTTTAAAATCGTTGACCTCCATTTTGTCAAATTTGAATAATTTTTCCATCACTTGACGTTGTGAATCACGTGGGCAACATAATTTCAAGTGGATGAAAATTCCATTTGAATAACATTTAATTAATATTAATTCATTCAAGAACTGTTGTAATAACATCATATTTTATAATTATCATTTACATGTAGCAATTTTGTGTTGAGTAACTACTGCTAACTTTTTTTTGTGCTACTACGTTCTATATTACCATTACAAATCAACGTTCTATGATTTTTAGGTCATTAACAAAAACGTACGATTCCTGATTATAATGGTTTTAAATTGTTTTCTGTTTTAACGTTCACCCACCCTCCCCCACAAACACCTGTGTGTTTAATAATATAATTATAGTATAATAATGATAATAGTGCAAGTGCGTGGCACCTATCCAATCGTTTGAGGTGTTGAAGAGCGGTAACTCTTTGAAAGCAGCGGTCCTGCGTCACAAACGAACACAACAAACTCATAGGCATAGAGGAAGGCGGCTAAATTCGAAAGATATAGCTATTACCTTGGAAACCCTTTAACTTCCGGTGACGATCATATTCGTTTTTTTCAGTTTTTTAATAGTTTTTCAAAATCGTTCACTTACATTTTGTCAAATCTGAATCATTTTCACAGACCTGTTGTGACGCGATTCATAACTTCAAGTGGGTGAAAATTCCAATTGGCAGTTAAATCGCTTAAGAACAGTTCTAATAATATCGGATTTTAAAATAGTATTTTCATGTAGATATAACAAACACGTTCAAGTCCTGCTATTTGTTCTAAAATGGGAAGATGTTTCTTGATTACGGTTTTGCCACTATTCCCAGCTGAGTTACATAACGTTAATACCAATAAAAGAACATAAAAACTACGTTCCTTCCAACTCTTGGTATGCTGAATAAGATAAATCACTAAACTATTTTAGGAATGTGTTAATATTGCATAAGAAACTTGGATGGGAACGTGATTATAATAACATAGATTATGACTACAAAAATATTATTTAAAAGGAGGAAAATGTATTTGAACACCGAAAATCTAGAGGCAATCAACTTTTAAAAATATGAGAAAAAACAATCCAAATGCTCATAAGAACTATTTTGTTTAATATAATTAAAATACTGAAAGTGTAAGGGCATGTATTAAATATTGGGATCCAATAATTGGAATAAATCAACGACATCGAGAAATGAAAAGAACAATCACCATCCAAATGTAGACGACTATGCATTGCAGTGTTTTCAGCAAACTAGGTAACACATAGTATGGTATACGCTAGTTTAACCCTTTCAAGCCTGAATTTACCATTGTCATCTCATTCACTACAAGCCGCGAATTGCTGTCGCAATTCTCGACTTGGGATAAATACGAGATTATTTTACAAAAACCATATGTTTTCGGCATCAAGGAATACAATAAAAAGCTGATACTTTATTTCACAAAATTATCATGCAAAATTCAAAATGGCCGCCATTAAATCACAAAGTCATATATGCATCATTAGATAGCGCTGATATTATTTCACCAAATATCATGTTATCGATATAATGTTCATGCAATACTGTTAATCATTCAAGATGGCCGCCATGAACCTAATAAATTTATCACATCTTTGTCATTAATTAAGATAAAGACTGGATTATTTCATCTAACCACATGTTTCATGCATCAATAATATAATAAAACACATCATACCTTTATTTGTATAGCTTTATATAGCTTTAAAATGTTATGTCATTACCTATTTATCCAATGTCTCGATACTAGTAATGCTAATTACATAGTAGAACATCTGTTTATGTATAGCACAAACCACCCATCTACGTAACAGACTTTTTAGCAGAACAATATCCATATCCACATCCACACGAGATCGACTGAACAACGTTTTAACTCACTCAAAAACAAATAGATCCATATTGAATTACACCGCTTCTAATGTAATGTATTTTGAAATAATAGCTGTCACTTCTATATGATCACATTAATGCACAAGAGTGCCTAATTGTTCATATAAACCGATGGTGCACTTCACGACATCGACCTTACACGTTCTAGATATCAATAATATTCTACACCTCTAAGATGTTTACTACCTATTTTTAACAAGTTAGCAGCATTGGTGTGTATAGTTATTAACCACCTGTATCATAATTAGACTACATGAGGTCAACAACAATGGCATGGCATACTATTCTGATAATTGTATTTCTAAATCCGTTCTCCAGCACTTGAACAGACACTGTTATAAATTTAGTTATACATTACTAAAAAATAGTAATGTAATGTAACACAATGGGGCATAGCAAAAGAGTATCAATATTTGTACAGATCATGTTTACAGGGTTAGCGTCTACACTGCGGTGTATCAAATAGCATATCAAAGGCAAGTTAATGTCAGGCAATGTCAAATTATGCAATGTCAAATGTCAAGTTTTTCTTCAATTAATTGAGTTCGCATTGCCAGGACTTAGGGGTTGTAGAATAGATACTATATAACCCCGAAAAATATACACATAACTTGAGATATGGGCTTGTTTGACGTTGAGATGTAATGTTTGCACCCAAGTTTCACCGTTTACTTGTCGTGCAATAAACCCAGTGGCGTATCCAGAAATAAATTAAGGGGGGCTGCTCAGATTTCCAAGAAACCATTCAACAGCAGGGACCAATAGGGGGGGGCATGCCTCCGCAAAATTTTGAAAAAATAAACATACAATGCTGTAAAACGAAGATATGACATACTGACTGAAATGCCAGTTTTAACTTAATGACAGATTAACCTAGCCTACAATAGTCTAACTGTTTAAGCTAACACAACCACACAATGGGGAAAAAAAACATAAACATGATCATTAGCTCATTTAAACTACTAGACATATTAAATACGCTAGATAAAAATAAACAGCTGTCGACCCATTGTTGTGTTGATGTTTGGCCAGCGTAGCAGACGGTGGAGCAACGATAGTATTAATCAAACGTTGGGTCACCCTCATTGTGATAATAATTATGCAACCTTTTTTGTGGAATGCCGATTATTCAATTATGTAGGGCCTAATTATGCAACAATCATCTATTACAAGTGATAACATGTCATTGCAAAAAGTTGTGTACCATTAAAATGCTTACAACGTTCACTAATGATCACTTAAAATTCCTAAGATATTTGTTTTTATTTCACATTTATTAATTTGCCATCCTCCCCTATGGCTGAATATTTCTCAATGCAAATGTTATATTCCAGTTCATAATCACTTAGGCCTATATCAGATAGTTTTGTTAGTATTGGTTGTTCTTCCACATTGTTAAAACTACTTTACTGCCAATTTTTAATTATTATCCTTGATTTTGTCTCAGCTGTATCTGAATTATTTTGTGTTAGTGGCTATCATGGCTATACTGGAGGCTTAAATATTGCACTGAGAAAATACGACAATTTAAAATAGGCCTTAAAAATATTAAATTTTGGAAATTGTTCTTAAGACCGAGTCTCAGAGATGATATCTCTTGAGAAATGAATTCGCCTTCACCCAGGTGAAAGAATCATGGTAATTAGCGAATAATCTTTATCCCGTGGTCCTTATTATTTTATTTTATGCAACGTCAAGTGCTTGAGAGAGCAACACGTCCACCTCTAAGTCGTTGTCCCTTTCAAGCGATCCCCATAGCTTACTGTGTATTGTGCCGGGGGGGGGGGGGCACTTCCATACTTGGGAGTACTGGGGATGTGCCGCTGGACAGGGTGCCTTTTTTGAGCTTCCAGCTTTGGCATGTGTTATAATTATCATAGGGTAGGGTAGTCTATGATAATTACTATATATCTTAGCATATCTACTATGGAACAACGTTGTTTCAAGGTAGTCTATGATAATTATCATCAATCTTAGCATATTTATTTCCCATGACGTTGTTTCAAGTCTCGCTCAACGTTTCAATTATTGGCCAAGACTAACAAAAAGTGGATATATTTTATTCTGTTTCTTTTCAAAAAAAATAATAATGAATGTTTGAAAAATGTGTCTTTCTCACACTAGTTAAGGGTGGACAGAAGAAAGAAGACCAGTCGCAACAAATCCCTACTACTAGGTGCTCTGAATGGTCAATTTTAAAGATTTGCATTCTAAAGATTTTGCTTCTGTCGCCATATAGGGACGATGTGGCTAGCACTTGCCCAGGTCATTGTCTAATCTGAGTCTTTAATCTGTTAATGGCGCCAATGGTGCATCTCAGACACCAGCCCTTTAAATAGGAAGGGGTATACATTCAGGTGTGGAGGGGCTGGCACCAACATGTCGGATACTGCTTGTATATGAAATAATTGTTGGAAAATTACCACTCTGAAAATTAAGGGGGGGGGGTGCTCGAGCACCCTGAGCACCCCCTGGATCCGCCCGGGAATAAACCTATATTCCTCAATACATACGTTCACAACTGAATTAGAGCTGGATAAGATGTTATAGGGTAAATAACAGGTTATTGTTCCATTCTGCATTGTATTATTGTCTTCCTATAATTGGCAATAAAGTACATTATATACTTCAAATTATAAAGCTAATATAAAAAATGAAATGACATTCATCGAGGTTGCCACGACACCTTAATAACCTGACAAGTCAGGATTGTTTATCATAACACTGAGTTGTCAAGGAAAACACCTTACGTTAAAACATTAGGCAAAGTCAGGGGAAAGTGAAGAGTTTTGCTCTCAAGATCCCATGAATTTACTTTATTTTAACCGAAAAATCAAAGGGACAAGCCCCCAACACATTTTGGTCATGAAAAACCAGTATAAGTCATGATGTACTAAATTTTGTAGCAACCCTTAATAATGTCTAGGATTTAACGAGCTTTTATCGCTACGATGATCTAATTGTGATCATTCGTTAGCCTTGAGGTCACGAACAGATGACTTGTTTAAATGTGATATTGACCTACAAGAGGTATAATTAATTCTGTAATATCAGATATTTAATTATATAATTTTTTTGGTAAATATAAATATAATAATAATAAAAAAAATGTTATCATTGTGTGCTTAGCACTGTTTATAAATAAACAAACAACAAGTTTTCCATAGGATAATAACATCGCGGCATTATCCCCTAAATATAGGAGGCGGGCTTCCTTCTCTCATGATATCCGTAAAAAGCGGGGTCAGAATATCTTCACTCACTTATGTGAGCTATTGCAGTGGGCGCCTTCTTAACTTTTACCTAATGCCTTAATATGCACAAAAAAACATCTCCCTTTTTAGATCCTAGAGCTGCAACTGGAACATGCGTGACTAATGAAGCCAAACTGTTTCAAGTACGTACTTGCTTGGGTCTTAGTGATGATTACATTTTATTCTCAGAAATGTGCTGATATTATTGCAATTCTTAGCTCTACGAATGAATGAATGAGCCTTGGAACAATGAGTATGCGGACAAACAGACTACACTGAATCAGGATCACCCACCAAGGATAGTGAGATGAATCTGATTGTACTATCGTCTAGACCTACGACTGACAGTCTGAAAGCAAGCACGCTATTTCCCGTTCACAGAGGCTCCCCAAAATACTGAAATCTTAAGTTTGTGAAGGGGAGAACATTTTTAAACCACCATACCAGACTGGGGGACAGGCCTATCACATTCTACGTCAGAATATGACGTCTATATATACGTCAGATTCTGACGTCCAATGTCAACCCACCCCTCCTGAAAGAGTACAATATTTATGAACACCGTAATCCCATAACATTTGGTCTCTATGGTGTACATAAAAAAATATTTCAGCGCTTTAAGGGTTAAACGATAAAATTAAATAGAAAGGGTTGTAGAATGCACAATCCAACAAACACGAAAGTTGGCCCAATGTGGATTTAATTCTGATCGACTAGCGGCGACGCTGGACATTTGTCTGAACGTTACACTTGTTCAATGACTCGCGTTTTTTGGAAGACGTTTGTTTTGTGTCCGGATAGGGTCATCTCGCCCTTTCGCAGTTTCGTTATTTCGCACTTTCGTTGTTTCGCGCTTTCGTTGTTTCGCATCGCCTTTTCGTTGTTTCTCATCGCCCTTTCGCTGTTTCGCATCGCTCTTTCGTTGTTTCGCAGTCTCGTTGTTTCGCAGTTTCGTTGTTTCGCATCGCAATTTCGTTGTTTCGCACTTTCGTTGTTTCGCAGTCTCGCACTTTCATTGTTTCGCACTTTCGCGGTTTCGCACTTTCGTTGTTTCGCACTTTCGTTGTTTCGTTCTTTTGTTGTTTCGTACTTTCGCACTATCGCTGTTTCGCACTTTCGCACTTTCACAGTCTCGCTCTTTCGTTGTTTTGCTGTTTCGCTCTTTCTTTGTTGATGCAATTATGCTAGTCTCCCTGGAAATAATCGTTTAGGCCTACTGCGCTGTGTCGTATAGCTCACTATCATCATATGTCAAGTGAATTCGTCCTGTTTATGTGGCGAATTACTCTGTTCTAATGTTCCTGACGATATAAATGGGCGGGGGCTCTAGGGTAGCGGTTAGCACCGCTGCCTTTCACGCCGATACCGGGTTCGTTCCCCGGCTCGTTCCCCGGTCTCGGCGGTTTGAAAGAAACAAAAAATGTTTCTTCCCCATCCACTCGTAAAAGTCAGTTTTGTGCGGAGCTTACGTGACCCAGAGGTACCGTGCAAGACCTCAGACCGCCAAGGCTCGAATTGCGAGTTCTGTGTCTGGAGGGCAGTGTCATCTCATTCATCTCACCATCCTCATGAGGTTATCCTGGCCCAGTTTAGCCTATATGTGCACACAGCAGGTGGCCTAAAATCCCATTCATTTTCTGACGATATTCCGCGGGGAAATTGAAATTGTGGACAATACCAGGCATTTTGTGACCGATATAAGCCGTCTGCGCCCCACTAAAGCCTGTCTCGGGGCAGGCGTGAGATTTAGGGCGTAGCGAAGCCACAGCGTAACGTCTCGCTGGTGCAAGTGACGTCCCTCTCTATTAAACTACAGACGTCATATAAAGAGTAACAGATAATATATACACAATATATGTTTTCCGCGACAAAACCAGACGGTGACTGCCCTATGTTCAGAAGGTTCTATGTTCAGAAGGTTCTATGTTCAGAAAATATTTGTTCAAAAGGTTCTATGTTCAGAAGGTCCTATATTCAGAAGGTCCTATGTTCAGAAGGTCCTATGTTGAGAAGGTCCTATATTCAGTAGGTCTTATGTTCAGAAGGTCCTATGTTCGGAAAATATTTGTTCAAAAGGTCCTATATTCAGAAGGTTCTATGTTCAGAAGGTCCTATATTCAGATATATTCAGAAGGTCCTATATTCAGAGAAAAAAATTGTTTTATGTAGGAAAAAACTTACATCTTTCAGTTTCAGGTAAACTACAATGCAAGATAACAAATCACAGCGTCTCATTAATATAGCTCACCCGGTCAGATGAGCTTTTGTCATGGCCCATTGTCAGTCGTCTGTCCGTCCGCAATTTGCCGAAATCGCTATTGGGACTTCAATAAACACTATATAGTGAACAGCCACAAACCAGGAGTGATCACAGAAGGATAGTCTCCGCAATTCAGGAATATTAGACTACACTATATCTGAATTCAAATCCACCTAAATCCGGTGCTAGTGTGAACTAGAGCCTTGTTTTAACTATAGGCCTACCGTGGGCCACAATTATTTTGGTAATTTTGCACAGGCTGCATTTTCAAGTCAAATCCCAGCACCGGTAAAAATTTAGTTGACATGTTATAAATTTTGACATGTTATAAAATTTCAGAATTAGCGTAATGGGTTGATAGAGGGACGTCATAATTTCAATTTACAACATGTCAAATCGTCTATAAACTTTTGAAATAATGCATATAATTTTACGTTTATAAAATTTAATGGAAATCGGTTGATAATTGACAGAGTAATTAACGAAAAACATGCGCTACTGGTTAGATTTGTCCTGATGTATAGCGTGGGATGGGTGGAGTTAGTCGTAGATTGATTCGTTTTACTCGAAAACAATCAACGTTTTTCAACATGGCGGTGACTGAGAGCGATCTCTACCCCAAGGTCTGAAAAATGTTCATAACTTTTTAATGACTGTGCTAAAAAAATGAACTAAGCATGCGACCTCGTAGCTAAAATGTTACTGATTCTAAAAAGACTATTTTCTTAGATATTACCGTCCCACGATTTTGTATGGGGTCAATCTGTGGCTGAAACCTATTTCAACCACTGCGGCTAGAATGGAGTTACCCTCTGTTATTGTTACTCTGGGGACTATCCGACTCGGGGATATCGGAGCTGTGTGAAAGGCCAAGGTGTTTCAGCATTACATCAAAACCCAAGTCTACGACCGTCTGGGCATGTCTGGGGGAAATTATTCATCTACAGTCAGATTCACATTAAATTTATCAATCAGGGTGAATGAATTTCGCAAATTTCTCTGTCAATTCTGAACCAATTTTCATGACATTTTGCACAGATAATTATCCAGCCATGGGACGACTACAAGGTAGTTAGAAAAAGTTAGACTATTTGACATGTAGGCCTTATAAGACGAAGCTAATGGGTTTATAAAGGGCGACATTTTTTATTTACTAGATGTTAAATTGAGTAACTTTTATACAATATTTTCCAATAAAAAAAAATTCAGGGTAGTCGCCCCATGACCAGAAAATTGTGCTTGGAATAGTGCATGAGAATTAGTTGAGAATTGACGGAGAAATCAGCGAAATCATTCGCCACGGTTAATGTGAACCCGACTAAAGAGTTTGACATGCCAGAACCCCTTATCGGGAGAGTGGAAAATACTCTCAATAACCCACCATGCCCTATCACCCCATGCTCACATCATCATCTGTACATCATTCATCTCATCAATTACATGCACTGTTTTTATCGTATTGCAATGTCACTTAAATGTTAATCTACTATCGAAAAGGGACGTAAAGCAACAATTTACAATTACATGACCTAGACATTTATATGACCTTGATTTTTAACTACAATTATTTTTCTCCTTTGCACAATACACTCAACATGTTTATTGTTCTGAAATATTTAACATATGTGTATTTCACTGGTCATAGTGGTCATTTCTTCTATTTAAAATACGTCTTTCTTATTGTAGATATAGACGGGTTCCGATAAATTGATTAAATAATATTTTTTTCATTACCACATGTAGCCTATTTACTAGTGAAGGTTGTGACATAATGCATATTTACCTACCACCACATACCACTTAGACTTCACATTCAAGAGAGAATAATCCCATAGACAACATAAGATAAGATTATTGATATTTCTACATCTAATATGATCTATATCACTCGTTTTTATATGATATTTCGAACAACGTACCTCCTATAAAATATAATTATAACTTTCATATCTACAATTTTATCAAACCTCATTTAAGCTCGGAAAAACCCACTGAGCACACAACGTTTTTGCGACATTGAATCAACGTCATTGACGTTGCTTCAACGTTGCAAAAACGTCGTGTGCCGTAGTCACCCCTACTTTCTGAACATAGGACCTTCTGAACAAATATTTCTGAACATAGGACCTTCTGAACATAGAACCTTCTGAATATAGAACCTACTGAACATAGAACCTTCTGAACATAGGACCTTCTGAACAAAGGACCTTCTGAACATAGAACCTTCTGAACATAGGACCTTCTGAACATAGAGCTGTACCCAAACCAGACACCTGTGAACTAATTATCAGACATAGTCGTTACCAGGGGCTGTATTCTCGTTCAAGTGACTGTTACCCGCATATGCTATTAAGCAGTATTAGCCCAAAACACACAACATTGGCCCATAGCTGATTAAATATTGACCAACGTTTACGACGTTCAAATAACATTGTGGCAGCGTTGGATCAATGCACAACACACGTGATACAAAGATGCGAGTGGAGCGAAAGGATCGAGGGGAGGGGGAAAACAACGAAAGTGCGAAACAACGAAACCGCGAAAGTGCGAAACAACGAAACAACGAAACTGCGAGACTGCGAAACAACAAAAAAGGGAAACAACGAAAGTGCGAAACAACGAAAGTACGAAACTACGAGACTGCGATACAACGATAGAGCGAAACAACGAAAGTGCGAAACAACGAAAGAGCGAAACAACGAAAGTGAGAAAGTACGAAACAACGAGACTGCGAGACAACGAAAGTGCGAAACAACGAAATAGCGAAAGTGCGAAACAACGAAAGTGCGAAACAACGAAAGAGCGAAACAACAAAAGCGCGGAAGTGCGAAACAACGAAAGTACGAAGCTGCGAAAGAGCGATGCGAAACAACGAAAGAGCGATGCGAAACTGCGAACGAGCGAAGCGAAACAACGAAACTGCAAAACAACGACATTGCGAAACAACGAAAGGGCGATGCGAAACTGCGACACTACGAAACAACGAAAGGGCGAAACTGCGAAAGAGCGATGCGAAAGAGCGAGATTTTAAAGAGATTTTACTTTTTGAAACAGCGAAACAACGAAAGAGCGAGATGGCCCTATTCGGACACCATACGTTTGGCCAGTGTGAGAATAAGCAAAGATTTATTTCAGTAGACCAAGGTTTTAGTATCATTCACTGACGCTGTGGTAGGTTATAAGACCCACAACAAAGGTCGTTTGATACAAGGTATTGGTTGTTTGGGCATGATTATACATGTCTTCTCTCACGTGTTTCTCTTGTGCTGCTTTTATCCTTCAACATGAACTACATATCATTACCTTGAGAACACGATGACACAATCTGGTTATATTAGAATCATTGTTGCAGAATCACCTGTATAGACCTTGGAACTCAGAGTAGTACAGCATGTCAGTATTTATTGAATTCACATCCGGCTCCGACATCTGTGGAGACAAAGTACATGGACATTAAAAAAACGACATAGCAATAGATCAGACCTCTTTTGTAACTTAGACTATCATAACCTAAATTGGTGAAAATGTATTGTTATATCAAAATGTGGATATACATTATGAGGCGTGACCGCTGCTCTAAATTGCAGTGGGAAGTCAAGGAAGCAATAACTCTTTACTTTGCAAGTTAGCTATCACTATTATACTGTTTCCTGAGATCAATGTTTCAGAAGATTATGTCAAGGAGAAAGAACGAAAATTGGTAGATTCGTAAAAGCGCCGTGAATATTCAGATCTATGAACCTATCGTAATAATTGAGATTTTTCATTGACACACAATACGCACAATCCTAACATAAACGTGTCGTTAACCCTTTAACCGCCAAAATATTCAATCTGAATTTTCACCCACTTGAAGTTGTGTCTCGCTGACGCGATCCACAACTTCAAGTGAGTGAAAATTATTCAGATTTGACTAAATGGAGGTCAACTGTTTTCAAATATTGCTGATTGATGTCACATTTTATCATTAACATGTTTAAAAGGTGGTACTTAATGTTCTAATAAAAAGTGAAAACCCGAATATATGCGACACCGGCGGTTAAAGGGTTAATCTCGGTCTATATTTGCACGCCTGTGGAACTGCACGCTCAAGTGTTTATTTGGATGGATTTCATAACTTGATAGGATAACCCTTGTTTCGTGGTTAGCAATAAATTATAATAATAATTGGAACAATAGACTGACTTCACATGTGTATTTTAAGATCTTGTATTGTACACACAATATTGTTTCATTGGCAAAAAAACTTGTCATGTCGGATTATATAGTTACATGTATTTAAAGGGACCCCTTGGGATGAGACATTTTCAATTTTGCCAATTATTTTGAAAATTTAATTTATATGAAGCTATATAGCCTACTGATCTTATCTAAAAATACAAAAAAGTCAAAAAACAATTTTAAAGCACTGAAAAAGAGTGAAATAGTTATATTTCCAGGTTGTATACTGCCATGTAAACAAAACAAGTCAGCAATATATACTGCACTTTTCACCACATATTCCCACGTCTTGGACAGTAAGATCAAAGCAATCACCGCTAATTGGTGTCTTCTAGTCAGGACATGGGGGGATACACCTGCAACACTGATTGTCTGCCCAACGCATCACCATGTCGCCCAATGCTGTAGGAACATTCAACCGTCCTTTAGCAAGTATTTAGATATACAAAAAGTTTGTTTGGGTTTTAAGCGGCTTCATAGAAACGTTGATAAAAAATATTTTTTTAAATCTAAAAAATCTGAAAAAAAAAATCATGATCTGGGGTATACACTACTTCATTACAAAACTAAAAACGAAAATGATGTCATCCCAAGGAGCTGCTTTAATTTATTTATAAACAAATATTCTTATTTATTCAATTCCATGATAGGGGAAATAACAAAACGTTATATTTGAATAACCAACCTTTGACATAATCACATCTTCACACAGTGTATTCTCTGCCATGCCTAGGTTAACTATGCCCTGTTCAAAACATATCATTACATATAACATTTTTTGCTCAACAATCGGTGTCATTTGGTTCCTAGACACCCCTTGAGTCCTAATCAGTTGATTAGTGCGCGATTTGTAAAATAATTAAGCAATATTAATATAACTGATATTAAAATGGTCACAGTGAAATCAATGCATCATCTTGAGCTTCAAATGCATTATTCAACATGTTCTGCTTCATATGTATCTCTGAACTACACGGCTTAGGTCCTGAATTGTGAGCTGTGAATGGCAAAGAATATTTTGGCTTTGTGTACACGACGCAGACGCACACGCACACTCAGACGCACAATATGACGCACAATCAGACGCAGATGAAAGTTCCCATGTTCCGAAGCTCCCACGTTCCGATAAAAATTATAATGTTTACTCCAGAGGTATAGGGCTTAATTAAAATTGATATGTCCAGATTGTAAAACCACCGGGTGCAGTTTATTCACCCTAAAGCATTTATTTCAATTTTTCGGATTTTTCGGTGGTCATTCTTGAAAATCTTGTTTTCGCTCATAACAGTTTGTTCCGGGAACTTCAAGCTCCGAAATTCTGAAAAAAATGCCCCCCAAATTAGAACACCTATTGACAGCACCACTGGGTACCGTCTCGCGGCCGAAGTGAATCGGCAGCACTGTCTCGCGGCCGAAGTGAGTGCTGCCGATTCACTTCGGCCGCGATCGGCAGCACTCGGAGTGTGTGTGTGTACACACTCACTCCGAGTGCTGCCGATTCACTTCGGCCGCGAGACGGTACCCAGTGGACAGCACTGCCGCAGATGGCAGCCAATATCAGAATGGAGGTGTCTGTTTACCCCGTCACGGGGTGTGCAAGAAGACTAAAACCCTTATTTAACCCGACAATGACAACCAATCAAAATCGTTCTTTCAATGCCCTGCTGTCAATGTTTGTTTTTTGGCGCTCATTCACGGAACTGAATAGCCTACACCAGGACCTTATGAAAATGAACAGGTAAGTTATGCCGCGTGAATATAAACTTGTACAATGTAAATATAGGCCTATCCTTGACACATGACAACTATTATCGCTTGCAACTTTTACAAAAAAATATGAAAGCTGGAATACTACCAAATATATGTGAATTGACAACTCCGCGTATTATCGTCCGTGGCCGCATTTGATTACGACGCCCGATGTGCATTTTACATTGCTTAGTATCTGAGACATTCACCCAAGGTTACTTTATTGTTGGTCCACCGTCTACGACACTGGGCCAACAATAAACCAACATTGGGTAAATAGAGGCCCATAGTCAACTTAATGACGGGAAATTCCGGCCGCAGATCCAGGGCGGGGGAGGGGGACGGCCCCCCTTTTTTCGCCACATTATTTTAAAAAGCCTAAATTGACTTAAATAAACCAACAAGACCTTAAGGGCCGGCCGCCCCCCCCCCCCACGTTTATTTTTTTCAAATCCTGAAAACAACTTGGGCTAAATAACAATAAAAGCCTTCTTATAATATAACCCACATAAAAACAAGTGGGTCATAGAGCTATTTCAATCTTCGTCTTCAACGCACATAAAATCACCCGGAATAAATAACTATATCGATCTACATAATTATGTGGCCTACTTATTTAACCCACAACAAAGCATCCAGGCTAAATAACTATTTCCACATCAAACAACCCGAGCTTAATAACAATTCCAACCTTCTAATTTAACCGCATTTAAGAACCCAGACTATATACCTATTTCAACCTTCGTATTTAGCCCACAACAAAGCATCTGGGCTATAAACGTTTACAGCCTTCTTATTTAACCCACAGAAAAGCAGCTGGGTAATATAGAACTAGGCCTATCTCAACCTTCATATTACTTCCACACCAAATCCACCAGGCTAGATAACTATCCTAACCTTCTTATTTAGCCCACAGAAAATCACATACTGGGCTATTTAACTATTTGAACCTTCTATCCACCCCAAATAAAAGCAAGTAGGTTCTATAACTTTTCAACCGACATATTTAACACACAGAAAACATCCCGGCTAAATAACAATACAAACCTTCTTATATAACCCACATAAAACAAGGGGGTTATAGAGCTATTTCATTCTTCGTCTTCAACCCACATCAAATCACTGGGGATAAATAACTATGTCAACATATGTACTTATTTAACCCACAACAAAGAATCCAGGCTAAATAACTATTTCCACATCAAACAACCCGGGCTAAATAACAATTCCAACCTTCATATTCACCCCGCAATTAATAACCAAGACTATATACCTATTTCAACCTTCGTATTTAGCCCACAAAAAAGCATGAGGGTTATAAACGTTTACAACATTCCCATTTAACCCGTAGGAAAGCCTGTATATCTCCTATGTCTACCTTCGTAGCTTCCAGCGCACAGAAAATCTAAAAAAATAAAAGCTAGTAGGTTTTATAACTTTTTAACCGACATATTTATTTAGCCCACAGAAAACAAACCGGGCTAAATAACAATTCCACCCTTTTTTATGCCTACACGTAAAAAAGCATCCAGACATATTTCAACCTCCTTTTTAGCCCACTACAATTCACCTGGGTTATATAATTTTACAACCTTCTTATTTAACATACAGAAAAACAGCTGGGTTACAGAGCGATTTTCCAATCTTCATATTTAATCCACAACAAATACACCGGGCTAGATAACTGTCTCAACCTTCTTACTTAACCCGCAGAAAATCACCTGGGCTATCAAACTATTTAAACCTTCTTTAACCTACAGAAAAACAGCTGGTTATAGAAATATTTTCGTATTTAATCAACACCAAACGCACTGGGTTAAATAACTATTCCAACCTTTCTTATTTAAACCACAGAAAAGCAGCAGGGTTATTTCAACATGTCCGAGCAAGGTAATCTATAGTATATCTTGTGCAAAATATGCGCTATGAGCGCTAGAGCATAAATCGTTGTTGCTACACAGTACACTTACGTAGCAGAATTGCGTTCTCGTAATGATTAAATTATGCTATAGTGATATTTGTTTTTGTTTTCTTTGTACAGGATACAGCGATACAATTTTTAGGTCATTCTCCTGGAGACACGACTGCCCCGTATACACATGATACAGTAGTGTATAAGAGATAAAATTGTAAGTATGCCTATCTACCTATTTATTTGTTACCCAACAAATATGTAAGTTCTTGTAGTTATCATATTTTTTATCAAAATATTAAATGCAAATTTCGAATTTGATGACCACGAATAGAACATATTAAAAAAATAATTATGTTTCATTGATCCATTCATTATTTTATTTTCAGCGAGACGCCAGTGGTTTTAGAAGAATATATATGGACACTCTATATGAACACTCAAAGTCACTGGCTATTTTTGTTTTATCTGTATAGGAAACATAAACAAGATCTGATTATATTATGTGTGATATGATTTTCTTCATGTTTAAAAATTAATAAATGCAAGTGCAACATTCGTAATTATTATTATCTCATCATTAACTTCATAATTGAATGTGTTCACATGGTCGCAGAGTAACACAAAAGTTATCCACAAAAGGATTACCTACTTCTTGTCTGTACAATAATAAATTATCTAGTAGCTATAACAACCACCATTGTATAGTTCCGGTACAATTGTAAACAAAGCACTAAATTATAATACTTACATTTTATTAATAAACAGGATGGTAGGCCTACCCCCCCCCCCTACACTTTTCACCACCCATAGAATACTATTATATGTACACAGAAGTAAAATACAGAAAATATGTGCCCCTGAGCCCTTGTTGAAATGATGTGTTTTCCCTATGAGGCAAAAACGAATGCATCTCTGCCAAGCATTTTAATTGACAATCACTAAAAATCATTGCGCTATGACCAAAACCTTTTCATTGCGTACTCAGGCAGGTAAGTGCCTACATACAAAAGTATGAGTAATACGGACTAGTGGTACTTGGGATTACGCGTTCACAATGTATCTTTGACTTTTTGAAAAAAAAACAATTTCATCATACATTCTATAGTTCTACAAATATTATTATAAACATAAATACAATGCTATTTCTAAACTTCTTGGTAAACCATAACTGGTACCTTGGATAAAGGCGATAATAACTTAATCTAAAAACAACCGATGATAATAGTGTTCACTTTGCCTTAATCAGTCTTAATACAAGGACAAATTGAACAGATTGTTACTACCCTCAAAAACGCATAGTCGTCACAGACTGGAAGAGGATAAACCATGGGCCTACTCACAAAACAGAAGGCGAATAGTATAAATTAATTCACAAATATGTATTTTTTTTTGTTTATGGCTAAATGTAATAATGATAACAGTAATTTGAAACATGTATTGCAGTAATATCGTGCGCTCACTATGTGACCTCAGGAATAAGTCTCCGTCATGGAGTGGTATATAAAATATACTTTAGAACTTAAATCTGATCGCCTAGTTAAAAACAGGTCAGACGTTTCACCTAACTGATTAAAAATATTCACTTTTGATGGACCACATACCTTAGAACGTTGGCCAAATAAATAATAATTCATTAATGTCCAAATGGTTTATAACACAATGCTGAAATATTTGCGTATCAACCATGGAGACCAAAGAGCTGTTCCAATTTGAAATCATCACAAATAGCTTAGCTAGCTCTTTCTGCTTCATTTGAATATCTATGTTATGGGTCTACGGTCATAACAATTCGCTAATTCCTTTTAGTGCGGGAGTCGTTTACATCTAATGACGGTCCCCGCGCTGAAAGGGTTCAGAATAATTTAGGGAAAGTATCAGGGTAAAATATAAGCTCCGAGCGTCCCCACCATAGCGGTATAATGGCCAAAACTAGAAGGAACTACCACTAACGTGCTAGTGAGTTTGGACGGAGTCATTGTTTCTGAAGGAGCGCGTGAGCGAGCCAGAGACAAAGCAAGAGCCAGAGACAGAATCAGAGACAGAGCCAAAGACAGACAGAGTCAGAGCAAGAGACAGAGCCAGAGACGGAGCAAGAGCCAGAGACAGAACCAGAGACAGACTGAGACAGAGCCAGACAGAGACAGAGCCAGAGACAGACAGAGACAGAGTCACACAGAGACATAGTCTGAGACAGAGCCATAGACAGAGGCAGAGCCAGAGACAGACAGAGCCAGATACAGAGACAGAGCCAGATACAGAGACAGAGCCAGAGACAGAGGCAGGCAGAGACTGAGAGACATATTGATTTTTTACGAGAGAGCGTTTTCTTCTAACTTGAAGGCCAGAGTGGGGCTCGAACCCGCGATCTCCAACTTTCCAAGCAGGTAGCATTAACCACTGCACCAGGGCCCCCGCCCTATCGGATTAACAATGATTAATATCGGAAAGTCGTGCCTAATATTTTATACAACGGATATTTGAATTCTGAGCAACATGTATAATTATAATATGACACAAACATATGTCAGTAATAATGCATTAAAAAGATAACAGAATAATTATCTTCTATATGATATTGATTATAGGCTCTATAAAGGGGCAAATGATCTATGTCTTCGACCCAGTAAACAATAGACCCTAGCCCACTGTTGGATTTATGATGTGCCGCTGTCAACACGGGCCCAACGGTAAACCAACATTGTATTGACGTATCGTGTTATTGGGAACGCGCTTTTAACCAGAGTATTAAATTGTGTATGCTGTGTACATAAATTGTATTCATTTTGGATGTGGGTAGCCATCATTTGTGTGCATGAACGTCGATCAAACTGTAAAACCAGCCGATTTTAAGGGCATTCTGAAGTTTTGTTAAAGGTATAGTCAACTGTTAAAATAGACTGGACAAGGGTGTCCCCAGAATGCAACAGTGACCCCTGGACATTCCACATTGCCATATCACCCCACATCCACAGTTATCAGCCAAGATAATAATACTATAATGCGTTTCATACACATCGCCGCATTATGAGCAAGTTCCCAAATCATATAAACTCTATATACTTGAGCGACATCTATGAGGAAATAATTCACCAATTCTCTTATGTGGGCTTAGTGTTGAGACACAAACAGTTGTGTTGCCATGGGGGTCTGGAAACAGTTGACCGCATATTAACAGTGAGAGCTTTCCCAGCCAACATGGCACACCCACCAAAAATGTTGGTTTAATGTCAGTCAACGTCACAGACGTTGGTCTAACATTAAAACAACTTTGGGCCAATTTCTCGTTGGGGTAGTATCTTGTAATTAGTTCAGTTGCTGATATTAATATAGTCAAAGTGTACTCTAATGTAGGCCTTCACCTGACCGCCCCACGCATGCCCATTTCGCAGTTGTATGTTTAGTTACATTCGTGTTAACGCTAAGCTCGGGTTTGGTAAAACCTCTTTTATGAATACGCCCGATAGTGTACAATATGACAGTGGACTCAAAACGTGAAATCACTCAACTAATGCTTTGCTATGATTTTACCAGATTGATGTTGTTTAGTTATTGTTATTGTTAATCGTCATCTTACGCCCTACAACTGACTGACATCAGGTCACATCCAGCTAACGCGGGACGTTGACCCAATGCTGGGGTATTACTGGTCCTCTGTCTGCGACGCTGGCAGAGCATTACACAAACATTGGTTCCCGACATTCCATGTTAAGACGCTGCTCCAACATGAAGCTAACATTGGTTCAACGTCTCGGCCGGGTGTGATGGGTATCCGTCCCGCTCTGTGCCCAGATATCTGTGTACGTTGTAGACATTACTCTTTTGTCAACCCGATAACCTAGTAAATATTATTGTATATTTGGCTGTTAAAGGGACATGCCCAGGTCTTAAATCATCAAAAAATCAGTGATTTTATTTTAGCTTATTAATATGACCACTTAACAGTTAGGCTAGATATAGAGACGAAATTCCCGTAATTCTTATTTTTGACATGGCTGTCAATAATTAGAAATCAGGAATTCGTCTCTATATCTAGCCTAACTGGTGAATGCCCAGCACAAAAATTTAAAAACTTTTGCAGTTCTAGTCTATGGACATGTTTACATCATAATTGTCATATTAATGAACCAAAATAAAATCACAGATTATATTATGATTTTAGCCTGGGCATGTCCCTTTAAAGGGAATTTGCATGGTGAACTTCTGTGAAACTCAAATGCTTTTCATCGAGCTATCTGATACAATAAAGTATGGGGGAGGGGGTATTTTATAACATTGTTTTCACCGAGTATCCGTTCAAAAGGGTTTCCGATGACGTCACTGCGTTTCACAAAATTCTGTAAAACGCAGTGACGTCACTCGGTGAAAACAAGGTTATATAATACCCCCCTCCCCCATACTTTATTCTGTGAAACATACATAAGAACCCTCCCCCATACTTCATTGTAATAGCAAGCTCGGTTAAAACAAAGGAGGTCGAGGTCATTGAGTTTCACAGAATTCGCATTTTATTCTATACACTCTGCAGGAAAAGAGACGAATTGCGGACAAACCATCGGGAATTAAAAAAAGCATTTTTGCAGAGTTTGCTGCGACGAAGAATATAAAATAAACCGATTGAAAAATACTATACACTTTTTTTATGGGAGCGATGGAATTTTTTTTTACTAATGCTGCTCTCACACATAGGCTAATATGCTTGCGAATGTGCTTACGAATGAAAAGATTTGACATTCGCTCAAAATTCGCCACACTCGCCGTGTATTTGTAAGCGTGTGTAAAAAATTCGGAACGTTCGCAAGTCAATCTCCACTTGCTTACGAATATCGGCCGGTTTAGGAAGCGTCTCCTAAATTTCAGCGAATGTTGCGAATACTGTCATTCGCCGTCTATATTTGTAAGCATTCGCAAGCCATTGGTAACGGTGGTAAGGCATTCGGAAGCACTTGCAACGTTCGTAAGGCATTTGCAAGGCGTTTGTAACGTTCGCCATTTCCCATTCCTTGCGAATGTCTTACCACTGTTGAATTCAAGAAAACAATGAGCCCAGCGTCATATTCACTCCGTATTTATACCAATCACAGCCTCTTCATCAAATATTCGCATTATTCGTAAGAAAATGGCAAGACAATGGCAACGTTGGTAAGACATTCGTATCATTCATAAGTACGTTTGTAACGTTTTCAAGCCCATTTGTAAGCATTCGCAAGCATTCGCAAGGCAGTCGCAGGATTTATTCTTAAGACCATTTGCACCATTCGCAACGATTGTTAGCAATTCGTTAGGCATTGGCAAGCATTCGCAGTGCATTTACAACATATTCGTAAGGAGAGGTCGAGGGATGACTGAGGTGAAAATATTCGCTTTCTATTCACAATTTTTTGGGCGAATTTACTGCGAATTTCAAAGATACATATTCGCTATATTCGCTAGCATACTCGCTTATGTGTGAGAGCAGCATTATGCAAATTATTCATAAATTCTTGGCCTCATGTTAACCCGTGTGCTGCTAGGACCTCGTGCTAACTCTTGTGCTGCTAGGACCTCGTGTTAACCCTTGTGCTGCTAGGACCTCGTGTTAACCCTTGTGCTGCTGTGACCTCGTGCTAACTTTTGTGATGCTAGGACCTTGTGTTAACCCTTGTGCTGCTAGGACCTCGTGGTAACCCTTGTGATGCTGGGACCTCGTGTTAACCCTTGTGCTGCTAGGGCCTCGTCTTAATCCTTGTGCTGCTAGGACCTCGTGTTAACCCTTGTGATGCTGGGACCGGATACATATGCTTTCAAGCATGTGCCAAACATTGAAATTGATAAAATAATATTTAGTAGATCTTCATGCTAAATTAATCAGATAATTCACTTTGGGAAATGTATATTTTTCATAAATAAATATATTTTTTCTGACGTGAAGCTGGGATTTGCGTTGGCAGAAATAATCGCTTGAACAATAGATCATAGTCGTCGATGATCGGTATACAGTAACCTATTGTTCTGAACTTGTATGTTTCATCGGTTTCATCCATCCGTTTCCAAAATTGTATTCAACTACAAAAATCATTCCATTTGCTAATGCTGGTTATTGTTGGTGGAAGATATCTAGCATTAGGCTGTCATTGCACAATTAATTATTGTGCAGTGCTTTCACAATGTTGACCTCGCGTACATAGGCCTACAGCACTGTAGAAGACTGTGGTGTGGTTTACATGTTTTGCCACACACTCCACTGCTTCTGAAACAGATTCTGAAGACTGCAAACTATATTGAAAATATCTCAACAAATAAAATATTTTTCCTTGTGATGGAAATTTCAGAATTTTACTCTTGCAAAAGTTCACATTGCACACAACATAAAATACTAAAATAGTATTTAGTAAAAAATTAGTTTTCGATCTAAAACCAGGTTGTATGGTCACCTGCAGTGACATTCGTTGCATACATTTTTACAGTATATATGTCATGTTAATATTATTTTGTAAGTGATATGTATTGTATGCATCAAGCCAAATGAAAAAAAATAAAGGGCTGCATTTCCGCTTGACAGATCATAATATTAAAGTGCTATCGTCACATCAGTATCATTTTCTATATTTTATTTACTTGACATAACATTGATAACATTTGTCCTAGCGAAATACTTTTATAGTATTTAATGTCGTGTACATTAATGACACCGATTTGAGAAGCCTGGACAGAATCTGCGCCGCTAAATATAATTTGCGAGATAACGTCAAGAACACAACGCCGTCCTGTTTTATATTAATTTATAGATTTATTTACATGGTCGAATAAAGAATAATGGCAAAAATAACTATTTAGTGGTTTTAAAGTAACAATATATTTTACTCATTACATAACATCGTTCTTTTTCCCAGCTCGGTAATAGAAAAAAGCTGTCTATACAGTCATTAATTATGTGATTCCCAGTGAAACTTTTTGCACAATAATAATTACACATTACCATAAAATAAAATTGACAAATCTTTTTGTACTCTTGTTTGCTTACCTATTGATGAAATACTCTTTAATTTAAAATATCTTTTACCTATAATATTTCGTCACAATTCACAATATTGTCTTGTAAGATTCTTTTCTGCATCTATGAATCCTCTCTTCATATCGAGGTTAAGGGGTCCTATCTGCCACTCATTTGAGTGGCTCAGAAGACCCTTTAAATCCGAGACGACGACATGTAGATATCAAATGCAAATGATTCAACGATATGAGGGCAACCACTTATCAATTGCCGGGCTACCCACGTGCAATGCGTATGTTAACACGACATGAAATATTTGGTAATGAAAATGACAAATTAAAACCATTTTTCTAAGAAACATATTCAACTCGTGTTTCTAACTCGAATCCATCACGCAAGTTCATACGAAATGCTGCTATAATTATTCAATAATGTGAATCATTCTAAAAATAAGACGCCCACATATATATGGTCACGTCGTTAACCCTTCTCTGCCCAAGTTTAAAATAATACGTATCCTCGGTGGCCAACCAAGATTACAATAATACGTATCCTCGGTGGCCAACCAAGTTTACAATAATACGTATCCTCGGTGGCCAACCAAGTTTACAATAATACGTATCCTCGGTGGCCAACCAAGTTTACAATAATATGTATCTTCGGTGGCCGATCAAGTTTACAATAATACGTATCCTCGGTGGCCAACCAAGTTTACAATAATATGTATCTTCGGTGGCCAATCAAGTTTACAATAATACGTATCCTCGGTGGCCAACCAAGTTTGCAATAATACGTATCTTCGTTAGCCGCCCAAGTTTGCAATAATGCAATTTTCTTACAGTAAAAAATCTGCTTATTTTATTTTGAAATTGCCATGAAATCACCTTGGTGTCATCTTACAACTATGCCACATTAAAGCCTGGATGGCTATATAGTTATGTGTCATTTAAAAAAATTG